>MJUT01046925.1:326202-338394 GCA_002080005.1 Gigantidas platifrons
GAATCAGGATAATGTGTCTGAGTGGTGTGACATGTCTATCTGTGGACTGTTGGCTCTGAATCAGGATAATGTGTCTGAGTGGCGTGACATGTCTATCTGTGGACTGTTGGCTCTGAATCATGATAATGTGTCTGAGTGGTGTGACATGTCTACCTGTGGACTATTGGCTCTGAATCAGGATAATGTGTCTGAGTGGTGTGACATGTCTATATGTGGACTGTTGGCTCTGAATCATGATAATGTGTCTGAGTGGTGTGACATGTCTATCTGTGGACTGTTGGCTCTGAATCAGGATAATGTGTCTGAGTGGTGTGACATGTCTATCTGTGGACTGTTGTTTCAGAATCAGGATAATGTGTCTCAGTGGTGTGACATGTCTATCTGTGGACTGTTGGCTCAGAATCAGGATAATGTGTCTGAGTGGTGTGACATGTCTACCTGTGGACTATTGGCTCTGAATCAGGCTAATGTGTCCGAGTGGGTCAACATGTCTATCTGCGGACTGTCGTTCCAGGGTGATAGCACTATACATATCCAACTAAGTGTTTTGGTCTAGTACAAAGGGACTTCAACATCATCTCATTAAAAATTAACTTGTTCTCGCCATGATATATCTGAAAAATGTCTGCGTTGGCGTTAAGCTACAATCACTCACTATAATATTGTACTATGCATATTTGAAATACATTTCCGTTTACTTATTTAGATACATATACTGATTTTGGAATACATCAAAAATATCGAACAGCTTATAATGGTAAGCAGGTGACAGGACAACCACTCAATGTAACAGTTGTCAAAGGTGCCAAACTGCAGGCTGCTATAGCGTGTGCACAAATTTGCGGGGACACTACTGAATGTTATGTGTTTTCCGTTTCTACACTGTCACTTCAATGTAAACTGTTCACAGCATTAGAATCATGTAACTTGGCAGTGGATCCTGACACTTCCGTATATAAACTTATTTGAAATACTATACTAAGTATCAAAAATGTTGTTGTTTTTGTATTAATATTGTTTCATGTATATTGTGTTGCTCAATTTATTTCCTTAGGATTAGGGTTAGGTTTATATTGTCTAACGCCACCTTCAACAATATTTCATTTATATCATGGTGGTTAGTTGTATTTGTGTAAGAAACTGGAGTGCCGCAAGTCATTGACAAATTTTATTACATAATGTTGTGTCGAGCATACCTCGCCTGAACGGGATTCGAACTCACAACATTAGTGGTTATAGTCATTTAGTGCATAGGTAGCTATAAATCCAACTAACATACGATCACAGTCACGATGGCGCCTGTTTACTTACGGGTAAGGTGGAATGTAGGCTGCCAATCACGACTTCCTCATATACAAGTTGTTTGTGTCGACAGCTGTCATTGGTTTAGCAGAAATGTTAACGTTTCTAGATCACCTGTTATCTCTCGTGGTATTCGACGAGGAACAAAAATGAAAACAAAAATACCATACTGTGAGAACAGTTCTAAAATCCAACCGTTAATGGTAGAAAGAGCCCATATCTATACCATAGCACACACATACTGTCATTGTTTAGTACAGGTATGTCAATAAAAAATATCGGGGTTAAACTAGTGTTTATTGGGGAGTTCATGTTTTCCGAGCTTCTATTTCTTGCCTTTGTGTTGCCTGTATGATTGAAGTATTGTTATTAAATGTCTCCAGATCGGCCTGGAACCATTATAATTGGATTTTTTGTTGTTTGTTGTATCTTGAGCGGCTGAAGCTTACAGAACAGAGCTACTCGGCGCGTTCACCCGTGGTAGATTGGGATGTCATCTCGATGTGGGTTGTCATGTTATAATACAGAAAGCCTGATCGTGTACCATAGTGGGTAATGTATTTGGAGAGTGCCACCCTCCCTGGGCGTTAAAGACGTCTTTTGTAGATTTCGAAAGCCGCTAGAAAATATCATTTCTTTCGTTCATACCCAACTCTTCATACTTTCAAAGCGGAACTTTCCTGTGGAATTTTTAAATCAGAAGTCGTTATCACGGTTGAACGATTCATCGCTCATTTCTGTATAGTATTTATATATTGTTTACCATGTTCTCGTCCTGAATATAGATGAAATACTGCCCGCTGGACGTTAAGCAGAAAAATCAATCAATAAATCATTTGATGTTTGAAGACACCAAACAGGCAATCGAACAATGCAATGGACAGCGGAAAAAGAACAAAAAACAAACAATGGTTGGCAAGCATTATACAGAAGACAATGCAATGGTCAGATGAAAGTAACAAAAACAAACAATGGTTGGCAAGACACTATACAGAAGACAATGCAATGGTCAGATGAAAGTAACAAAAAGACAAACAATGGTTGGCAAGACACTATACAGAAGACAATGCAATGGTCAGATGAAAGTAACAAAACGACAAACAATGGTTGGCAAGACACTATACAGAAGACAATGCAATGGTCAGATGAAAGTAACAAAAAGACAAACAATGGTTGGCAAGCACTATACAGAAGACAATGCAATGGTCAGATGAAAGTAACAAAAACAAACAATGGTTGGCAAGACACTATACAGAAGACAATGCAATGGTCTGATGAAAGTAACAAAAAGAAACAATGGTTGGCAAGACACTATACAGAAGACAATGCAATGGTCAGATGAAAGTAACAAAAAGACAAACAATGGTTGGCAAGCACTATACAGAAGACAATGAAATGGTCAGATGAAAGTAACAAACATACAAACAATGGTTGGCAGGCACTATACAGAAGACAATGCAATGGTCAGATGAAAGTAGCAAACATAAAAACAATGGTTGGCAAGACACTATACAGAATACAATGCAATGGTCAGAGGAAAGTAACAAAAACAAACAATGGTTGGCAAGCACTATGCAGAAGAGAATGCAATGGTCAGATGAAAGTAACAAAAAGACAAACAATGGTTGGCAAGCACTATACAGAAGAAAATGCAATGGTCAGATGAAAGTAACAAACATACAAACAATGGTTGGCAAGACACTATACAGAAGACAATGCAATGGTCAGATGAAAGTAACAAAAAGACAAACAATGGTTGGCAAGACAATATACAGAAGACAATGAAATGGTCAGATGAAAGTAACAAATATACAAACAATGGTTGGCAAGCACTATACAGAAGACAATGCAATGGTCAGATGAAAGTAACAAAAAGACAAACAATGGTTGGCAAGACACTATACAGAAGACAATGAAATGGTCAGATGAAAGCAACAAACATACAAACAATGGTTGGCAAGCACTATACAGAAGACAATGCAATGGTCATATGAAAGTAACAAACATAAAACAATGGTTGGCAAGACACTATACAGAAGACAATGCAATGGTCAGAGGAAAGTAACAACAAGACAAACAATGGTTGGAAAGACACTACACAGAAGACAATGCAATGGTCAGATGAAAGTAACAAAAAGACAAACAATGGTTGGCAAGACACTATAAGAAGACAATGCAATGGTCAGACGAAAGCAACAAAAACAAACAATGGTTGGCAAGCACTATGCAGAAGACAATGCAATGGTCAGATGAAAGTAACAAAAAGACAAACAATGGTTGGCAAGCACTATACAGAAGACAATGCAATGGTCAGATGAAAGTAACAAAAAGACAAACAATGGTTGGCAAGACAATATACAGAAGACAATGAAATGGTCAGATGAAAGTAAGAAACATACAAACAATGGTTGGCAAGCACTATACAGAAGACAATGCAATGGTCAGATGAAAGTAACAAACATACAAACAATGGTTGGCAAGACACTATACAGAAGACAATGCAATGGTCAGAGGAAAGTAACAAAAAGACACAATGGTTGGCAAGACACTACACAGAAGACAATGCAATGGTCAGATGAAAGTAACAAAAAAACAAACAATGGTTGGCAAGACACTATACGGAAAACTAAGGATTGAGCAGCACGAACCGTGCTAAAAAAAAATCAGGGTGAAATCTGGAAGGGTACGCTTTTTCTGCTCCACTAGAGGCACCCGTAGTGTTATTATTGTTATAAATCCATTGCTAAGTCATGAAAGAGGTAAGAAAGAACCGGATTATGAATACGACAAACGGAACGCATCCATGGACATATGTGACACAGATATTTTTTAACTATCTTCCTCGTAAACAGCAACCATGCATCAAGGAAATCCTTATAGGAATCGGAAGCTCTGGAATATCGAACCACATTAGAGGTTTAATACTCCACATAACCAGATGATGCTGGAATGCTTCTATATATAAATGGAAAGTTCACAATGGGAAAATTGAAATCATCTCTTTTGTCGTAAAGTATTGTTCTTAATGGCATTCATTGTCAATTTCTCGCTGTAGATCAAAGTATGAAGCAGACATTGTTGTATAATTTATTTCAAATTCAATGGGATATATACAATCAGTCAGTCGTCGGGGAGGAGGAGCACAGTTGGTTATTGATTGATTGATTGATTGATTGATTGATTGATTGATTGATTGATTGATTGATTGATTGATTGATTGATTGATTGTTAACGCCAACTCAGCAATTTTTCACCCATATTTTGGCCAACAATTTACATTCGATGAGATGACAATGATGTACGATTTGTACACGATTTTTATAGTGCTAGCTCACTGAAGCAACAGTCCGCCTGTAAAAATGTCGAACTCATTATCCCGATTACGAACCAATCACATGCATAGCGGAGAAGCAACAAATTACAATTGTATAGTTTTGGCTTGAATCGACCGTGTCTCCATCCTACGATCTACCACACTCGAGGCGAGCACGCTAACCATTACACCACCGGTGAGGTTTGAGCACAGTTTGTACCCATAGAAATGCCGACTGTCTGTTTTAAAACAGCATACACCAAATATAACAAATATGTTGTCAATAATAAAAATCGATCATGTTGAACTTTTTTGTTACATTCAGAGTTTTTTTTACAAAATAAAAATTGTCCCTTCCTAAAACAATTTATTGTATCTACGTTGGCCATTTTTTTTATGAAACAAAGCTTTCTTTTAAATTCTTGCAAATATCGATTTGAAGGGGGTTTTCCAGATATGAGAAGCACATGGGATGCAGTTTTTAAAAGGGTTGTGAAAATAGTTTCGAATGTAATACAGAGCAAACGTCTTCTGTATAAACAATATAATGTCATTTAGTGTAACTTCATGAGGAATAAGGTGATGTATGAAGATGACCATGGCTTTATCTACACCTGGCAGCGGGAAAATATCCTTCACATTCCAACCAAACCTACATGATAAGTTTGAAGACAACAAAATTAACCAGAAGCCATCAATCGAAGGACAAACAATAGGATGGCCAACAGAGGACGGACAAACAATAAGATGGTCAACAGAGGACGGACAAACAATAGGATGACCAACAGAGGACGGACAAACAATAGGATGGCCAACAGAAGACGGACGAACAATAGGATGGCCAACAGAGGACGGACAAACAATAGGATGGTCAACAGATGACGGACAAACAATAGGATGGCCAACAGAAGACGGACAAACAATAGGATGGCCAACAGAGGACGGACAAACAATAGGATGGCCAACAGAGGACGGACAAACAATAGGATGGCCAACAGAGTGCGGACAAACAATAGGATGGCCAACAGAGGACGGACAAACAATAGGATGGCCAACAGAGGACGGACAAACAATGATATAAGAAACACTACATAGAAGATAAAAAAAAAGTGAGCAACACTAATCCCACTAAAAACTGGGGGTGAAGTCCGAATTGGCTACCAGGTCCTGCACCACTAGTGACTCCCGTCGTGTTACTGTTAATCGACACGTACATAATGTGATATGAACATTTTGTTAGACACTAGTATACGAAGATTAATACACAAAGCATGCATGAATATAAACTCACCACAAAATCAAGGTGAGCAAAGACGAATAGAACATCACGAAAATCAAACCGTAGCGTACATCACAACACGGTACTAAAAGCGTGAAAACATGTAATAGGAAAAACGTAACAACACAAACCCAACTAATGCATTTGAAAACCGAGACAAAGTCAGTTGCTACGGAAGAGAAGGCGAGTTACTCTTATTACCAGAAAATTTTGAAGATACCAAAGGGGTAATCAGAAGCCATAACTCGAAGAAAGACAGACAGGACAATTACCAAAGGAAAAAGCACAGACCAGACAATTACCAAAGGAAAAAAGCACAGACCAGACAATTGCCAAAGGAAAAAGCACAGACAACAAAATTGCCAAAGGAAAAAGCACAGACAAGACAATTGCCAAAGGAAAAAGCACAGACAAGACAATTGCCAAAGGAAAAAGTACAGATAGGACAATTAGCAAAGGAAAAAGCAGAGACAAGACAATTGCCAAAGGAAAAAGCACAGACAAGACAATTGCCAAAGGAAAAAGCACAAATACCAGAACAATCAATAATCAACAAAACAATAAACAGAAAACTAAAAATTTAATGTGGAAAGGAAAGGCTGTCATTACAAAAAACGGAACATACCCGTTATCATTGGTTAAACAAATATACCATAACAATTAACCAGGTCATGATGGCGACCGTAAAACTTTCAAATAAAATGAATTTATCTTAATCACATGTTCAGCATTGACGAAAAAAAAACATGTACAAGGAGTAAGTTTTCGCACAGAGTAATTGTTATTATATGTTCTGACTAAGAATTGTCGGCGTATGTTTAAGAAAAGCTTGCAGATACTAAAAAGTTTATCAGAAGCCGAAAATAGAAGAAGGAAAGATAAAACAATGACCAAAGAAGATGAAAAAAAGTACAAACAACTATATAGGAACTGCTTATCCTTCGTGAACACCTGGGTTCACTCCCACCTTTTGGTGGGGTCCGTGTTGCTCATTTATTTAGTATGTTGTGTTTTCTTTGTCTTCGTCCTATGATTTGTGTACCCAATGTTGCCAGTGTCTCTGGGTTTTTCATTCTTGATTGCCCCTTCGTTTTTCTCTAACATTTATTTATCTACAAAGCATTAAACAGAAAACTGAAGATCGAACTAATTCTAGAAATATTGCAATGAAAATAAAGTTTAAATTGATGATCAACAATTCCGCCAATATCAACTACACGAAGAGTTTGAAGATACCAAACTGGTAATCAGAATCCGTGTATCGAAGAAGAACAGACAACGCAATGGCCAAAAGAAAAAGTACAAAAGGACAAACAACGATCTGCAAAACATACATATAAAACTAAAGATCGGGTAACCGGGAGCTCCGGAAGGGTAAGCAGTTCCTGCTCCAGTAGTGACACCCGTCGTGTTAATCTAGTTACAAGCCCGGTGATAAGTCATGAACAATCACCTCTCACATCCGACAACTGAATATATACAAGGACAGTGAAATAGCAGGGCCAGTGAACTGACTACTAGCAAANAAATAATACAAGAAATTTTGAAGATGACTTTTGAAAGATAAAGAAATATTGACCGAAATACGCAGTCTGAATGAAATGTCTACTTCTTAATTTTACTAAAAAAACAACGTTGCTTGGAATTTTAACGATTTTATAACGCAGCACACAAATAAATCATCGAAATTTGTATGTGCCAAGCAGTTAGTTCTATTCAAAGGCTACCATTAATACCAATCATGAGTATATTAAAATTAAAACAAACACGAACAGAATAAAATGCCAAGTCTGAATGAATTGTCTACTTCATCAATTTCGACGTCAAATGCGTTTTCAAGACTTTGTGAATTTTGCGCTTGTTAGCGTCGAAAACGTAAATGTTTTTTCCGTTGCTTGTACCAGGAATCTGATCACATTTGTCAAAACATATTGTCAATTAAAAGAAGAAAACTTGGAAAATCAAATACCGGAACCACAGTACCCTTAGATCTAAAAATGACAACATTTTAATGTTCTTTTTAAATACCGAAAATACGACAAACTTTCTATTTAAAACCAAAAGATAACAATATTATTTCGACTATCTCACGGAAAATTTTAATGTATTAAAATACTTATATATGTGTGCTTCGGTTGTTTAAGTGGTTCCTACTTTTTACAAAAAATTATCACTTAAGTTCCACTTGTGAAGCAGGTATAACATTTGGTTTAAAGCGTCACAACGTTGAAAACGTCGCTTTTTAGCGTTACGTTACGTTACGCAACATCTTGCGTTCAGTCTTTGTGTACCCAATGTTGCCAGTGTCTCTGGGTTTTTCATTCTTGATTGCCCCTTCGTTTTTCTCTAACATTTATTTATCTATAAAGCATTAAACAGAAAACTGAAGATCGAACTAATTCTAGAAATATTGCAATGAAAATAAAGTTTAAATTGATGATCAACGATTCCGCCAATATCAACTACACGAAGAGTTTGAAGATACCAAACTGATAATCAGAATCCGTATATCGAAGTAGAACAGACAACACAATGGCCAAAAGAAAAAGTACAAAAGGACAAACAACGATCTGCAAAACATACATATAAAACTAAAGATCGGGTAACACGAACCCCACTAAAAACCGGGAGCTCCGGAAGGGTAAGCAGTTCCTGCTCCACTAGTGACACCCGTCGTGTTAATCTAGTTACAAGACCGGTGATAAGTCATGAACAATCACCTCTCACATCCGACAACTGAATATATACAAGGACAGTGAAATAGCAGGGCCAATGAACTGACTACTAGCAAAGACGATAAAATATATAGGTTAAATACCATATTTCGTGGGGCTGCTTTTATTGTAATTTTAGTATCAATAGCGACATGCTTTCTGTTTTTTATGTAGTTTCGATTGCATTGCAATCACCAACAGCATGGTAAATGCAATAATATGGATGATAATGTACTGGAAACAAACCTTTAATCGTCGGGATGAAAGAAACAACATATATAAATACCGGTGTTAAAGAATATCAGTGCATGCATGACATGTCATAACCCAGCGTTGTTATAACTTGTGTCCAATCCCATTTGCAACTTTTGTAAAAAATAAAATATGTTTAAACTTAAATAACCCAGGGTAAAAATAGTATACAATTAATATTGCATGCATATAAAAACAATTTTCATAAATAATAAGTACATAAAAAGTTATATAGCGTATCCATGGCGACGGTAAAGGGTCAGTGAATATTTGCATTCAAGATTGTAGATCAATGACAATATTTATTATCTATGAAGATTTGGAATTATTTGCTTTACTTTATACATATTTTACTACTGATTACGTAATAGACGATTTGTACATTTCCGACTTTGATTCTAAAATCATATGTCTTAAGAAGTTATTTCTCTTTCAGGTGGGCAAAGGGCTCATCTTTATACAAAGTTCAATGAAAATAATAAACAGTCAAACCTTCCCATAGCGACCATTGAAGGGTGATTGATTTGATTTGAATTTTGGTGTTTAACGCCACTTTCAGCAATATTTCAGCTATATTATGGTGACCTGATTTAGTGGTGGAAGAAGCCAGAGTACCCGGAGAGAACCACCGACCATGGGCAAGCAACTGGTAAACTTTATCACTTGTGGCTGCGAGTCGAGTACGCCCTTTCTTGCAAATTACAAAGCTGGGCACGAACCCACGCAGTATTGGTTATAGGCTTGTATGAGTTGTTAGGTAATCCAACTACCTAACTCATTTTGCCACCCTGGCCCTCCATTGAAGGGAATTCTGGAAAAGGTCGCATGTTTTTCTCGTAACAACTTGTAAATATTCTATCTGTGGTAACATTATCCTCTGATTTTATCTCCACTAAATTTTAGATAGGTTGGGCACATTCCACATCCGGTTCAGTAGATGTATTTATATCTACATGATCCGGATGCAAAAAAATAAAAGAATAATAATAACAAACAAGCAGAAAGAAAACGTGGAGATCATGAACACCTACAAATAACGGAAGTGAGACCATTTGTTATTATTTCATGTTCCACCAATGGCACCCGTCGTGTGCTGCACGTGGACAAATCGGACATCGTTTGCACACGGAATCGTGATGGATACCAAACGATTTTAAAACAAACTAAATGACAAAATATCCATACAAAAAAATATTAACATCAAAATTCAAAAGATTTAATATCAGCTTTCAAACAAGTTTGTATACTGAAGTGTAAGGATCCACTTGAATATTACATAATTCTACGAATATGTATAGTCTACATTCGTGTGATCCGAAAGATACGGAGAACACATTACATCTAGTAGTGTGTCCGCAAATTCGTGCACAACTTACAGTAGCCACTAGTTTGTTACCAGATATAACTTGTACCTCGAGTGGTTGTGCTGTCAAATTCATACCAGAATAAACTGTTTGGTAGCGTTGTGATGTTGGAACACTTTTGATATCTAAATAATTAAATAGAAAAAAATGGAAATGATTTCAGAAAAATAATTGTCAAATTGTCATATGAAAAGAGACAAAAAAGAAAAAGCATGGAAACAATAATTAAAATATTACTGCTGAACATTCACTCTGCGAAACGACAAAAACGTCTGGTGTACATGTGGTGCAGGCACAGTTGCCTTGTCGATTGAACAACCGTATGCAGTCATGTACTGTTTTAAGATGGAAACCTGTTCACTTTTTCCTTTTCTTGCAATCACATGGCGATGCGCAAGCTAACTGCATACAATGCAAAATATTTGTTGACTGTTGTGCTTACCAGCATAATCGATTTGTAGGTGGGAGTGTGATGCTTTTGACCATTGATTCATTGTTATGTCTTCTAGTGACCCTGTACACTAACAAGCTACATGATTGTTAAAACCGTTTTCACCCATTATTACGGCGTTTTAACCCCGCTGAACCAGTGGTGAAAAAATCTGTAATCCTCTAGAGGATTAAAATGTCTCATGCCTTTCCCCGCATTAATTTCAAAAGCATTAATTTAAACTTTTGAAATAAAGTTCGTGTTAAATAATGGGAGAAGCAAATTCTCCTACAGTTGCCCATGTGGGTTACGATATTTCTCCACTCTTGAGTGGAGAAATATCGTAAACTACGGGCAACTGAAGGAGAATCTATATATGTATCTCTTTTGTAGAACTAATAGTATACATATAACAATTTTTTGTCCACAACAAACAAAAATATATTATATATAAAATTCAAGATTAAAACTCAGTGGTCATTTATAAGAAAAACACTGCTTACTCAGTAAAATATGAGGATAGGTAATTTATTAACAGATCGAACGGGTGAAGTATCTAATAGGCATTAGGGGTATTGTATTTAACATCACTTTCAACAATATTTCAGATATATCGTGAGGGTCAGTTTTATTGGTAGAAGGAAACTGGAGAAAATCACCGACCTGTCGCAAGTCACTGACAAACTTTATCACATAATATTGTATCGTGGACACCTCGCCATGAGCGGGGCTCGAACTCAAAACTCTAGTGGTGATATGCACTGATTAAATTGGTAGTTGCAAATCCAACTACTATACGATCACGACCACGACGGCCACAAAAGAGTGACAACTGAAAATGTATTAATAGCACAGGGGCGTAGCTGGAAGTAAAACTATGTGCAATCAAAGAAGCTATGCGAGGGGTCTGGGTGCTGCATAAGGACCCCAGCGGGTCCAGGGCTGGCCCTGGTAGGGGGCCAGGGGGCGAAGCCCCCGGAAGCCCAACGTTTCTAGCAAGTAGAGAGGGTAATTCCTGTTGTTAAATCGCTCCTTTTTTACCATCACGTTTCATACAGAAAACATGCACCGGTTGACAGAACACTTCAGGAAGTTAATATATATGAACAAAGGAAATATGAGGTACAACACCTGTTAAAAGAGAAATGGCTTGATTCCTGCGACCTGCGACTTGTTCCTATAAATTCAGTTTTATATATACCGTCCGCCTTGGTTATTAAAATTTTATTTTTAGAAAGCTAGCGAATCTTCAATGTTTGTTCTGATGGATACTAAATATTTGCTTTTTAAAAAGCTTTGCTGATTAACGGAGATGTTACAAAGTTCAAATGAAAAAATATTTAAGCAAAAACAGGAACACGTTATTGTATGCACCTTTTGATTCGCAGTCTGTTCATATTACCATATTGTCCACTTGTTTTAAGGGAACGACCATTTGACTTGAAAGGTGGGGGTGGGGGTTATGGTTTTTTCCTAAAAAAAATATTCTGATTCCCAATGTTGCTGAAAGAAATATTCTTTGGGGGAGGAAAAAAAAA
>MJUT01046925.1:405013-419191 GCA_002080005.1 Gigantidas platifrons
CCTTTCTCTATGATCATTTCAGTGATCAAATGGTCATCCGTCAAACTTTATGTTTGAAGTGCATTTTTCCATTTCAGACAATATTATTACCATGTCACTATGTTCGTCATTTTTTTTCTGGTGCATTTATTACACACTGGCTGAAAAGGTTTACTTTCCACTTTTTTTCGCGGTTTAAAACTCCCGCTTAATAGGCCTCTCGATACGAAATGGATTGGCCATGCGTAGCGAAGAACAAGCTAAAAAAGTTCCGAAAATCTTTCCGACCAATGAAATAACTCGAAACAAAATATGCTCGGTAAACCTCCTGAAACGGTACGAGTGGAGGAAATTTGGATGTGTCGTCGAGAATAAACTTGAATTTCATCAATAAATATGTGTTGTTCGTACATATCAACTAGATAGGAATGAAGGGAAATCATTTTTGAGACGAGAACAAGCGAAGATCCTTTTGAAAACTGGCGCGTTGTTGTAAAATATCGAGTCGAAGCGAGGATTCCCTCTTCGCATTTTGACGATTGTTTCTTACCTTTAGGTTTATTTAGTTAAACGGCAGCTGGACCTAGAAACAAAAGTTAGTAGAACGAGAAAGTTGTAACACTAAATGTTGTAAAATATGGATATATGGCTCTAAGATGTACTTCCAGACAAAGATCCATACCATAATCGCGGGAGGGACCAAATGAGGAAAGGGGGGGCCCGGAATACGAGTGCCTGTGGTTTTATCCATTTGCGGAAGTCACAGTTAAAGGCGATAGACATTTATTGCAATCTAAGAAAAATTAGATGTTTGTTGGCTATTTTTATTTCGTTTGCCATACAACACCAACATTTAACAAAATCCCGTTTCGGGAAGTGTTAAGGTTTTTATTTTCAACCAATCATATATTAGCTTACTTTATTTAACCAAGTACATTCTCTGATTGGTCAATATATTTAACTGTCTTTCATATTATTGGAGGTTAAAGAAGATAAAAGTTTACCTGACATGACCATGAATTAGATGGGTTAGGGTTGGAGTGTTTAACTCTGCTTTCAACAATATTTCAGATTTATTTGTGGAGGAGACCAAAGTATCCGATGAAAACCACCGACCTAACTTTATCACAATAATTTTGTATCGAGTACACCTCGCCTGAGCGTGATTCGAACTCACAACGGTAGTGATGATAGGCACTGATTGCATAGGTAGTTGTAAATCCAGCTACCATACTATCACGACCACGACGGCTCCTCTAAACAAGATGTTGCTGGATGTTAGTGTACCACCAAAGAGAAAAATGTTTAAAAAAAAAAAAGACACAACAAACATCTTCATTATAAACAATAAAATAACAAAAGTCAACAGTTTTTTTTTATAATTCTTACAAATTTAACAATTATCTGTATTTATTATATAGATAGCTGTGAATTACAGAATTTTCCGAGTTAAATAAAAACGATAATTTCACAGTGAAATTATCTTTTTTAATTTCACTCTCGCTATATATCACGCCATTTCGTTGTCGAGGACATATGAAGACTTCCAGTTTGAAACGTAAAGATTAGACGGTTTTTGGCTTCGTGTACGCTTCAATTTTGATCAAATTTAACTAAAATAATATTCGATTCGAAACATTTTTATTTATCTATATAATATATAGTTTAGTCGGTGTTCACGTTTGACATTTAATCTACCACCATAGATATAGTTGTAATATCTTAAACATACAACACGTTTAATATTAACTTAATGTCTCATTGTATTACCATGCGTTAGATGTGTGTTTCAATGTTCGTCATAACTTATCTCACGTCAATAATACTAACACTGAATATAGTCAACACAGTAACTAAACCATCACCACAGATTGTAATGTTAAGTTCTGATTGAAGAAACTTCGTACAGATTGGCTGATCCTCAATGGTTTACCACAAGTAAATGATTCCGTTCTTTGTCATAACAAATAACACGAGGACTGTTAATACCGTCACTAACACCAAGCATCTGCTTGGCTCGTTTACCATCTGGTGATATAACTACCACATTGTTAGACTTATATCCAGTTACATATATGTTTGAATTAGAGTCAACTGTTATACCTCGTGGATCCTTTAATAAATCGTTACGATAACACCATTTCTTGACCCCATTGAAATCATAGCATACCACAGAATTAGTTTTGTAATTGGAGTGGTAGATATAATTGTTGTCTGGTGTAGTGTATGTGTCCGAGAACTCTCCCTTTGATCCTGGTATTATTTCTATAGATTTTCTAGTAGACATGTTCAAGCTTCTTATTCCGTTACTATCTGTACAGAATATTAATGATCCACCATGACATGTCATACCATACGTCACGTCACCAGTATATATAGTTTCTGTTAACTGTAAACGATCGACGTCAATTAAATGTATTTTATGTCTCCAACCACCACCTGAAACAGCTACATTACTGTTATCTATAGCTGTAATATCAGAGGTATTAGAGTCCTTCACTTTAAGTTTAGATGTTAGTTGTCCATTACTGTCATATTTCAGTACTTGTCCACTGTAGTATTCAGTAAACAATTTATTACCGTCTTTCATTATTGTACATCCACGTATGTCTTTTCCACTCAGATCAATCTGTTGTACTTTCTTCAGTACAACGTCATCAATTGTTCTTTGTCTTAGAGTTAAAATTTGAGCTGCCTTTTCCTGTCGCCAATTTAATCTTACATGTGTCTGATCACCTTTCTGTGATATCTTTCCAAATTCGTTGATATCTTTTGTAATGGTATTTAATTGTTCGTCCATTTTAAAGTATATCTCTGTCTGATTAAAGCTACCGTTGTCATACGCTACTTGTATGTATTTCTCAAGTGATGATACTGGTTCCTGAAGTTGTCTGGTACCCATGAATATCTGGACACTGGATGCATATTTTTTCGTCAACTCAATATCTTTCTTTAGTGTCTTCACTTCCTGTTGTTTTACACTCAACTCTTCAATGAGTTTTTCAGTTTGTTGTCTAGTTTCGCTTTCGATTACTGAAATTTTGTCCAACATTTTTCGTTCAAGCTTGTCTAAGAAATTAATGATTTCTTCTCGTTTTTCTTTCACTTTTCTTGAAATGTTATTTTTCTGTTTTTTAAGTTCAACAAGGTTCTTTTGTCTATCAGCTATGACGACTTCCAGGTTGGATCCTACATCTTGCAGAGTTTGTTCAAGATTATCTAATGCCGTTGACGATACGGAGCTTTCAAGTAAATCCTCAATAATAATGATGTCTTTACATTCTCTATGACTGGAGATAATACATCTTTTACAACAAATAACTTCATGCGTTGGACAATGGAACTCAAAAATATTGCCATGATTATCACAGTACTGTTTAATTTGCTGAATAAAGCTGGGTAAATTTTTATAATCGTTGGTTGGTATTGTTTGGTGAATTTTTGTTGCTTTAAATAATTTATGGTGATCAATACAATCAGCACAAAGTGCCTCTTCACACTGGAAGCAATATTCCGCCGCCTGTTTTGTAATGTGTCTGCCATGACACAAATCGCAGTATATATCATTGGTCTCTCCCTTAGTCGCCATTACGAGACAACGAGCTCAACAATGCTAAAATGGTCTATCTGAAAATCTAAGCATAAACAAAACAATGAAACATAAATCAAGTAGAGTTGTATAGTTGACCTTAGCATTTAACCCCGGAAATTTGCCTGAGGTATAAGTAGTATATGTTACCTAGATTCTGATAAGTGTAATCAACACATGTTGGACGATTTATAGTTCATGTATAGCACGGGTGGTTTGCTACGTCACACGCACGGATACTTGAACATCGCCTCGAGGTAGGTTTATGCAGTTGTACAATTTAAAAAAAGGAAAACTAACAAAACCAAGTAGTTCACAGAAGGGCCCACATATCAGACTTCATTGTTTGCATACATTCATTGCGTGGAAACCCGTCAGTTTTGCAAACACTTCTGTACAGTAGGATGGGTTTTGTGTGAACGGTATCCTTGCCCGGAATTTTAACTCTACGGAAGTGTTTGCAAAACTGACGTGTTTCCACGCAATGAATGTATGCTAACAATGAAGTCTGATATGTGGGCCCTTCGGTGAACTACTTGGTTTTGTCAGTTTTCCTTTTTTTTAAATTGTACAACTGCATAAACCTACCTCGAGGCGATGTTCAAGTATCCGTGCGTGTGACGTAGCAAACCATCCGTGGTATAGGTTAAACAATAGTTTTCCATGTTTTATGAACTTTAAAGCTCGAGGTGCAGCCGAGAGCTTTAATCTTCATAAAACATGGAAAACTAGTGTTTGACCAATTTAGAACATAATCACCTATCCGAGATGAATAAAAGAAACAATAATTAGCAATAATTTGTCAAATAGTGAACTGTCAGTATCTGTACAGAGAAAAATGTATTCACTTAAAAAGTCCAAACAAATAAAATGAAAATGTACCCTTAAGACTTTTTAATGTGATCATGATTAAAATTAATTAAATAAGTGAACCATATGTTAAAAATGTTCACCCCCATACTAGTAATTATATATAGGTTATAGTTAGAAAGATGGATGAAAATGTTCCTTGCTTTAATCTTTTTTCTGAAGAAAACCAAGATTGGCATGTAGAAGATTTAGATTTAATTCAGACTCAGCAACTAATTTTCAGTAACAAACCCGCAAATAGTAGTAATAATAGATTTGCAGATGCTGTGTCTACCACAGAATTTGGAAAACGGATTAGTGACCGAATTCCAAAAAAACAACAACCCTAAAAGTTACTATCATATATCTATTTTATTTTTGTACCAAGAAAAGATGCATTTTTTTCATAAACGACATCGATATATTGAAAATGTGAAATTTCANNATTTTTCTCTAATCAGACTTAGTGTGAACTTTATTGAGTCATTCTATACCTAATAAGAGAACAATGCAAATCCAGTCAATCGTGACATTTTCTAAGTATATGTAAGAACATGATAATCCCTGTCTTCATGAATAAGTACGAGCGAAGGCGAGTACTTATCATGAAGACAGGGATTATCATGTTCTTACAAATTTAGAACATTGTAAAGAAATCAAGACAATAGAATTGTGCCTTGGGGAACAATGGGGAAAATCCATGGTCTTAATGATTAAGTAAGGCAAAATTCTATTGTCGAGAGTACTTTACTATGTTCTAAANCATAGAAAGCTATGTTTGATAATTTATTGTAATCCAAGCAGATTTTCATTGTTCTCTAATCAGACTTAGTGTGAACTTTATTGAGTCATTCTATACCTAATAAGAGAACAATGCAAATCCAGTCAATCGTGACATTTTCTAAAACATAGAAAGCCAGGTTTTATGAAAATAAGAGTACACAATCCAAGCTTCTGATTGGTCGAGGAGAGGTGATTATGTTCTGAATTTGTCTACAAACCAGTTTGGGTTATATAATTATTCAAGTTACCACTGTTTCAGATATATGTACTGAAGGGAAAAAGAAACGCAGGTCAACATTTTAGGTGATTTAATATTATTTATTCGAATGTTTTATTCAATATTAATATATAAGGATAAAAACACAAATTTAATCAACATTTTTTTCAAATTTCATTAGATTTTGATAAATAATTCACGAGTAATTGAAAACAATTTAACAGTACTCCCAAATATGTTGTACAATAATACCCCCAGCAAAGCTATTCATAAAACTGGCCTCCCAAATTAGTTACCGGCCACGTTTTACGCCTGATGATTCTATTCATTACTGATTTTGTTAACCATGACCCTTTAAACGGTCAAGGTAAATGAGTGTTCGACTTCTGGTCTGTTTTATTTACATCGTCTTCTATACCTATTATTTACTACAGACGATATAAATAAAACAGACCAGTAGTCGAGCACCCCTTAACGGTAGCCGTTTAAAGAGTCATGGTTAATAAAACTAGTAACGATTAAACTCAACATGCGTAAACAGTTCCCGGTAACTAATTTTGGTATCCAGCTTGTGCCTTGTCCGACCGCGATTAAATTATGTCGGGGCTCTCTAATTTGACCTTGAACCTATTCATAACTATCAAGGTGTATTCGAATGTAATAACACGTACAAAACACATGTACTTGACTGTTTACATTATTTGCATATCGCCAATATCGACTCGGTAACAATAGTTCGACTTCAAAGAGATTATATTTACGACGGAATAATCCATTTTAACCCAGATTTTTTTCGTATAAGATATCATTTGTGGATAGGCAACTAACGGAGAATAAGTTTCAACAATTAATTGCTTGTAGATTTTTAATTTCATTTATTAACAATGTAAGATTGCAATACAAAAAAATGCATCTTTGAGTGTAGATTTTGATACTTCTTTTTCTACTTCCAATCATGTACTGACCATTTTCAGGTATAATCGTACCGGCGCATGGTGCAGGGATAACTGAACAACTGTGATTAAAATTTTCTATTTACAGTGCATCTAAAAACGTCTTGTATGGTTTTACTTATGGCCGAACCGTGTGCTGGGACATCTTCTGTTTGAAGATGTCTATAGTCTGTGAGTTCACTACAGAAGTTGGCAGGGAGTTCCAGATTCTGATTCCATCAGGAGAAAATGACTTCTGGTATGTTAGGGTTCTGGCGAATGGTACAAAGTATGTCATACTATTTCCCCTACTCGAGATTGTTGGAACTAGGAGGACTGGTGGGATGTCTAACAGATTGTACATTATGCGGTACATCATCAGAGCCCTGGCTTGTCCGCGGCGCTCTTGAAGAGGTGGCCAATGCAGTTGGTTAAGTTTGTTTGTAACACTACTGGTGGTTTTGTAATCCCTGTATACCATCCTAGCTGCTCGCCTTTGCACTAATTCCAATTTGTTGATGTTTTCCTGAGTATAGGGATCCCAGATACTGCATCCATACTCCAATGATGGTCTTACTAAGGTTTGGTAACATAGGGCTTTTGTCTCAGGTGGGAACTGATGTAGATTGCGCCTCAGGAAGGCAATGGTGGAGTTAGCCTTCTTCGCTACCTCCCCTATGTGATGGTTCTATTTAAGTCCCTTGTGAAGATGTATACCAAGGTATTTGGCTGTGTCTACTACCGCCCATGAATGTTGCAAGGCATGTCGACCACCTTTTTTTGTTGGTAAAGTCTAGTATTTGACATTTTTGGGGGTGAAATTCCATCAACCACTCATTTTCCCATCTCTGCAGTTCGTCGAGGTCTTCTTGCAACTTGATGGCATCGTCCTTATCCTTGATGGTACGGTATAAGGCGCAGTCATCAGCAAAGAGGCGGACTGTTGACTTCTCAGAAACGTAATCTGGCAGGTCGTTAATAAAGAATAGAAAAAGCAATGGACTGGTTTGATTATTTCGATAAAATTGAAATGCACATAACCAGATTTGAATAAAATTTTCTATTTATAATTTTTCCCTTCATGCAGGTCAGGTGTTCCTTTAAAATATAAATTATTAAAAAAAAAACAAAAAAAAACAGAAAAAACAAGAAAGAAAACTGAAAAACCAAAAACATGCATATTTCATTTGATTTAAAAGTTCAATTATTGTACATGTTAGATACCGTACATTTCAAACAAAAGAACTGAGCATTATAGAATATGGAAAGCTTCTTTTTCCACACTCGTACACAGATAAAGGCTTCCATGCCTTCAGCGTCTCGGCCTTCATCTGTGTAGTGCGTAAAAAGAAGCCTCCCAGATCCAATAAAGGACAGTTCTTTTGTTTGAAATGTACGGTATCCTATACTTAAAGTGAAATCGATTAACTCGTCAATATCTCGTATGCCCCCTCGCGCATCTGTTACAGCCCTGATTCTCCTGTGCATGGAGTTCATCAGAGCATTTATCCTTCTCATGGGGATATTATCCCACTCTTCCAACAAGGCAGCCCTTAATTGGTCGAGAGTAGCGGGGGTATTCCGATACCCCCTTACTCTCCTGTCCATTTCGTCCCACAGATGTTCGATTGTGGACAAATCTGGACTGTACGGAGGCCAATCGAATGGGTTAATCTTATGATTGGCGAGAAAATCTTGACAAATTCTGGCTACATGGGGCCGGGCGTTATCCTGCTGCATAATTAGGAGATGCTGTTGCACAAATGGAACTGCAACCGGCCGGAGGATTTCATCCGTATATCCTAAGCCTCTTAAAATACCGGCTATCACATTCAACGGCGACTTTAACCCGTGAGATATCCCTTCCCAGACCATAAGTGAGCCACCCCAAAACCTTTCCCTCTCAAGAACGCACGCGTCGGCGAAGCGTTCCCCGAGACGTCGGTATACACGACGTCGACCGTCCGGACGAAAAAGAGTGAACCGCGACTCCTGTGAAAAAGACCCGTCTCCATTGCCTCATTGGAAATTGTCTGGGACCATGTTCCGCCATCCAAGCCATACGACGCGCGCGACGTACACGAGTGAGAGGAAAACCAATGTAAGGTCGACGAGCTCGCAGACCAAACTCGCGCAATCGGTTTCTCACAGTTTTTGGATGAATGTGGCCATTATGATTGCCTACCGTTGTTAAAGCGGTTTCAGTGGCAGTAGCGTAGCGATGACGCATGTGGGCAAGACGAAGAGTCCTGTCTTGACGTGGCGTCGTTATGCGCGGATGTTCCCGTCGCGGACGGTCAGCAACCCTTCCAGCATATCTCAGACGACGGACACGACGCTCTATGGTGAAAACATTCACACCAAATTGCAAAGCAACTTGTTGCCTTTGACCTTGCATTAGCAATGCAATAGTCTGACCCCTCTGAACTTCCGTCAGCCGTGGCATGATTACAAGAGATTCAAATTAACTTTAAATAGTGGAAATCAATGTGTATACCTCAAGAGTATAAAGTGGTATGACACGATGTGCTGACGAACTTGTTATCATTATTCTGCACGTGTTATTTGCTTTTTATCACTTTCTCTATGTCACATGATACCTTTTACGGTTGAGTAACTTTAGACACCGATTTTAGTGCACACTGACCAAGCCACTCGTCTGCCCAGTTTTCGTAATTTTACGCCACGCAGTTAAAAAATAGGAGTATATTATGTTACCCTGCGTTTCTTTTTCCCTTCAGTATATTTAAACGTTTATTTCAGAAACAAGTCAAATCATTATTGTTGACATAAGGTCCTGTGAAGTATATATATATTTGCGTGTTTAATATCAATATGTTCATTTGCAGAAGTGGAAATTTGCGAGAAATGACCTCAGCATGTGCAGGTTGACCCCAACACATTCTGGTCAGTTATTTATAAAAAGAAGAAAGGGTCGTGACGAGCGTAGCATGATACGTCCGCAGCCTGTCAGCATGTCGGAAAGGAAAAGCTGAACAAATTACATGTATATTGAAAGGAAGTGTGGACACAGTATTTGACATGACAGAGTAAATTGCTGTACACTATCATGTGTTAGAGACAGAAATATGATGGAAACAGTAATTTGCTGAACCCATTTTTTTTTTGTAGTTTGGGCTACTGTTTTAAACTACATTTGTCGGTATGTGAAATCTGATTGAGAAGCAAAACATTGGAAGGGAAGGTATAAGGAATATAATTGAGAATAATTAAGCAATTAATTCAAGATAAAAACAAACGGATCAAATATATCAAAATCAGATAGAAAATATTTGTTTGTGTATCTTCCAAATATGATATATTTCAGAATTTTGATCCCGTGTAGCCTCTTTTCCATAACATAAAAAGTTCATTTTCTGTGTTGGCTCAAAGGTAACTCATAAAAGATAAACATTTTACTGAAAATTGCATCAAAATCAGACACTTGCTGACCGTTTAGATTTAGTTTATCTTGGAATTAAGATAGATAATATTTGAAAATTAGGAATCTGTTAAGACAATTTCTAAGTCTGATGAGTGAGCATAAAGTTTGAAACGGTAAACATGAAAATATATTTCTGTTTCCAGTTGATATTTCGCATGAATAGTCAGAGTAAGACCAAATGTCCATTGCTAGAAAACAATCTAAAGATAATGCGAGATGAAGGCTTTCTAACAGTCGTTCTTTGTTGACATCAACAAAGACTCTGATATGATTGTGACAATAACATGTCAATGGATGACTGCTCACTCAATTGACTTTGTACATGTACTTCAATAAAACAACAGTGATAAACTAGTTCAGCGAAGAATCCAAACAGCCCCTTAAGTGAAATGGTACGGTCACACTAGTGTTTTACGTGTGACTAAACTACATGTATGTCACTATCATTTCATTCAAAAGAAGCGTGCTCTTGTCACGATGAAGCATAAAATCAATATTTCATTCATTTTCTCATGAAATTAAAATGTTACTTCATTACACATTTCTTAAGCTACTCTTCAATAAAAAAAATTGTCCAGAATATACTGTATGTGAAATACTGCTCGCTGGACGTTAAGCAATTTAATACTATTTGAGGAAGCTCCCAATCAGGAAGTTCATTTCTGGTTGTTCTGTGGAGATTACGCCAATGATGGAGCACCGTAGTACTATATTATATTACAATATATGCTTTGTGGGTATTTTTGTGCATTCAGTTTAAATTTCAATTCAGCTAAAAATTTATATTTTTAAATATGTTATTCCATCTGCTATTTTAAATTTCATCTGTGCGGTTACCATAGGTCAAAATTTATACTGGCACTTATATCCCTATGTGGTTGTGTGCAAAAACGAAACCAACAGAAAATACAAGTAAACCAAAGCAAAAAATCAAATAATAATAATAATAATAATAATAATAATAATAATAATAATAAACAAACACACACACACAATAAATAAATAAATAAATAAATAAATAAATTCTAACGGAGAAAGGGAACCGTGAATCCACCGTAAGAATGCGGTGAGTATACAAAGATTAGTTAAATGTTTTAATGATCTGTAAAAGAATTCCTAAAAGGGTAATAATGTCCATGACCTGACAATTCTACACAAGCAAAACATATTAAAAGTGTATCACATACAAACTTAACAATATTTATCACGTATAATTAAAACTTAAAGATGATAAAATAGAGTATTAATAACTTTATAACTTTATTTTAACGCACAATTTTACCCCGAAGGGTTGAAGGCATACATAACTTTACAAGGAATATATAGAAATTAAACAACGTACACAAGTCAAATAGACAAAGACATAGTAACAACATATTAATACATATATATTTTTACTGGAGGAAATCGACACGTATTTTATTCTAAAAATAGCCTAATGTTGTTTTTTTTTCTAATGTCTCCCATTCAAATGCAAAACAAATTGATAAAAGTTTATTTTAGAAGATTCTGTAATTTGCTGAAATAATAAAAAACACAGACGATACACAGTGACCATCCCGTTGACCAGTGTCCATGGACGACATGTTCATGACTGTTTTTCTTATTGATCATACACCATTACATTGATATGAACTAATATGAATAAAGAAAATGATATAAGGTATATTATTATGCTTCTAATTTTTTCATACCTGGTGAAACATGTCGCATGATGTTCATATATTATAATCAGGAAGTGATTTTACCAACCTTCAACAATGAGACATCACGTGACTATTAATTGTAACCAATAGCATTGTAGATCTTATCGACAAGATTTAAATTCAAACTCAGGTATTTCATACCAGTCAGTGTCATAAACACAAAATATTTTAAAATCTTTAAATATATTATATGAAGTATGTCAACCCGTTGTAGACAAGTTTGTGACAAACCTCGTAGTAAATTGATATGATACGGAGCACCGTAGTAACAGATTATATTACAATATATGCTTTGTGGGTATTTTTGTGCATTCAGTTTAAATTTCAATTCGGTTAAAAATGAGTATTCCGGAATGACAGAAAAAAAAAGACACCGATAAGGAAGGAGGCGGGGTCTTAATTTCTGTAAGGAAAGATCTTATTAGCTCTGATGTATGTACGAGTTCGCCCCTCCAGATAAAGCCGAAATGGTATGGACTAAGATTGAAATTGCAGTCTCAAATCTCTTTATTTAGGATCCTATTACAACCCAAAAACATCAGATGAAAACAGCTTAAAAAATTTTGACACCATGATTAGAAAAGCATCTCAACTAAAGAATTCAGCTATTCTAGTAGGTGGCGATTTTAATCTCCCCGGATGGGACTGGCGCACCAGGACACTTAATGTCAGTCCAAACATCAAATATCCAAATCTTCATTATATCTTTGGAAACTTACTTGACGACACTGGCCTTACACAAATTGTAGACATACCAACACGAAAAGACAATACTTTAGATCTCATAATTACAAACTTACCAAACCAAGTCCAACGTGTCGAAGTTATTCCTGGGTTATCTGATCATGATATTGTTTTTAAAGAATGTACTCTTGCGCCAATAAAACTCAAACAGAAACCAAAAGTAATCCCATTGTATAATAAAAGAACGCATAGCGCATGAATGCGCTACGTATCCCCCCCCTGGCACTTGCATAATATTTAGTTTTATATATTTATAGAAAGCAGCCTTGCAGTCTTACTATATAACATACTTACAAGCCACATGCAAAGATTATTCAAATCTATCCATGTTTACTAAAGCTATCACATAAACAAGACACAATTCTCAAAATTTGGGATTTTTCAACCAAAAACTAACATTTTTCCCCAAAACACTTGCTTCAAATATTTCCATGTTAGAACCAATCCAAGATAATGATAATTACAAGCTACTTGCAAAATATTATTCAAATCTATCCATGTTTACTAAAGTTATTGCGTAAACAAGACACAATTCTCAAAATTGGTGAGTTTTAAACCAAAAACTAAGATTTTCCTCCACAACCCTTTCTTCAAATATTTCCATGTTAGAACCCATCCAAGATAATGATAATTACAAGCCACATGCAAAAAAATATTCAAATCTATCCATGTTTACTCAAGTTATCGCGTAAACAAGACACAATTCTCAAAATTGTTGATTTTTCAACCAAAAATTAAGATTTCCCCCCAAAACACTTGCTTCATATATTTCCATGTTAGAACCCATCCAAGATAATGATAATTACAAGTTTCATGCAAAAAATTATTCAAATCTATACATGTTTACTCAAGTTATCGCGTAAACAAGAAAGTGTGACGGATGGACAGACAGACAGACGGCCGCTATTACTATATCCCCTCACCGCTATCGCGGGGAGATAAAGAGGCAAACTGGGACACAATGAAACAAGAACTAAGCAATCTTCAAAAGTACATCACTGATAACCAAAACACCTTAAATGTAGAAGACATGTGGGATAAGTTCAAAACAACCATCACCGCTCTTGTCAAAGACCACATCCCTCACAAAACAGCAAAAAGTAAAGATAGACAACCATGGATCAACAGTGACATCAGAAAACTAATAACAAGAAGAGACAGACTATATAAAAGTCCAAGAAAACTGGAAATCATACAATAAATAAAAAGTACAAGGAAACAAAACATCATGTGCAAAAACTCATACGTAAAGCACATTGGGATTACATCGAAGATATTTTGGACTTACATTAAACATCGAAAAACTGACTTCAAGGGTATCACCAAAATTAAACATGATGGCAAACTTCTAACTAATCCATTACAGAAAGCTAACGCACTCAACAACCAGTTCCATTCAGTATTCACACCTGTATCAAATATCTCGAACTGACTTTAACAAACAGTGTAACATGCCACCAGGTACACAACATCCAAAAATATCACACTTAACCATAAAAACTGAAGGCATACAAAAACTATTATGCAACTTGAACCCATCTAAGGCAGCAGGGCCGGACGAAATCTCTGTGGAAATAGCACCAATTCTTAACATATTATTCAACAAGTCAGTCACATCTGGTATTGTTCCATCAGACTGGAGAACGGCTCATGTTTCTCCTGTGTACAAAAAAGGTCAAAAATATAACCCTGAAAACTATCGTCCAATTTCTTTAACATGTATTTGCTGCAAACTATTAGAACACCTTATTGTTAAACACATAATGTCACATGCAGACACCCATAACATTTTATATCCGTTACAACATGGTTTCCGCACTGGTCGATCTTGCGAAACTCAACTCCTGGAATTTATCGATGATGTCACTCTTAACATGGAAAATGGAAAACAAACAGATATTTTGGTCATGGATTTTTCAAAAGCTTTTGACAAG
>MJUT01046931.1:0-18197 GCA_002080005.1 Gigantidas platifrons
ATATATATATATATATATATATACACAATGTAGGGGCCCGTCATGGTGATCGTATGGTAGTTGGATTTACAACTACATATGCAGTCAGTGCCTATCACCACTGATTTAGGAGTTCGAATCTCGATCAGGACGAGGTGTACAAAATTATGTGATAAAGTTTGTCAGTGACTTGCGACAGGATGGTGGTTTTCTCCGCATCCTCCATTTTCCTCCATCAATAAAACTGACTGCCACGATATAGCTGAAATATTGTTGAAAGTGGCGTTAAACACCATCAAACAAACAAAACAAACAATATATACATTTAAGCGAGCTCTACTCACATGTTATCTGTGTGATCCCTAAGCAAAATAATACCACAACCAAACGTCTAATAGCCGACATCTGCAAAAAATGAAATAAAATAATTAACTTCAACGCGCTCAAAAATAATTTATATTTACCACAAACCAAAAAACATAAACTATTAGTGTAAGTCTCTGCAGTATATATAGTAATACTCAGTGACCATTAGAGAACACCGAAGGGAGAAATCAAGAATAGGCCTACCAGAGACATTGTTAACATATGGTGCACAAGACAGCGGACGTAGACAAACAAAACAACAACAACAAAACATACATCACAAAAAAACTAAGCGGAAGAGCAATACGGACCCCACTGTTGTGTGTATGCATACCGGAAATTACGGTTTTGGTTATGGGGCGTTTCACAAAGTCTGAAATCTCTATGGTAATTTTTTTTTTATAGTTCAATCAGTGTATTAGAGAAAAAAATATAAATAATTAGTATTGAAGATACTTCTAGTATTTACTTTCAATAATAGAAAAAATATATGTAAACAGCAATGTGTTTAGATAAATACTGAGATTACCGTTACAAATACCTGTGCAATCAGTGCCTATCACCAATAAAGTTGAGAGTTCGATTCCCGCTCATGACGAGGTGTACTCGATATAACGTTATGTGTTTGTGACTTGCGACATGTCGGGGTTTTTTCCGGGTACCCAGGTCTCCTCCATCAATAAAACTGAACGCGACGATATAGCTGAAATATCGTTGAAAGTGGCGTTAAACACCATAACCATAACCCTAACTCGTGTAATATTCATGAATCCTGAACCATAACGAGTACTGTAATCACTTCCCGTCATGCATTACTTCATATCGGTAGATTTATTTTAGATAGATTGATTTGAAAAAGATAAGTGCCAAGCACCAGACATGCACATCATTTTTAAAATATTTGTACTCAAATCATTTATTTTCAGTCTATAATTTGAATGAACTACTAATCACAAAATCAAGCCTTTATCACTACAAATAACGATAATGGTTGACCTCAGATATTGTAAACGAATCGAGTTTATCTGATGCAGGTTGTTCTAGATATTTACGTGTTTGTTAGTGAAATGATATCTCTGTTGTTGAATTATAAGCACTACTAGGTAATATCAGCACATTAATAAGTTTTTCGACACAGACATTGTTTATCTGAAATATTTAATGCTGAAATTTACAGTTTCTAAATAATGTAATAATAATTAAATACTAAGTGAGGAAGAGTGAGTCCATAAAAAATAGTTTAGCCCCGCCACTTGTTTAGTAACCAGGAAAATTCGCGATCATGTGTTTGTATTTTAGGGATATCAATTTTCCCTCTTTCTTCTATTTTTCTATTGGATTTTGGAACTGTTCCGCCAGTGGAGTATTTTTTTTTTTATTATTATTTTTTTAATAGTAAAGTTCATCTCCTTCAATCATAAACAACGTTAACAGATTTTTACTATCTTGTGAGATTTATCTTAGTCTGACGTTTTTGTGGAGAAAAATTTATTATAAAAAAAATTATGTACATCTCCAGTTGTGTTTGCATGACTCGAATAATCATCATCAGGTACGCCCAAAGTTCAAAGATGGGAAAAGAGCAAGAACACACGAAGGTGTAAGCAAGATAAGTTACATCTGCTAATGTTATGCATGCATACGGTAGATGCTCCTTAGTTTTAATAATAATTATATTATCAAGAAAGTGTAGCTTTAAATAATAATATATAAATAAAATAATAATAATAATAATAATAATAATAATACTAATGACAATAATATTAATAATACAGTGACACCTGTCTAAACCGAACCCTGAGTAAACCGAAAACCTGTCTAAACCAGACAGACTTTACAGTCTCATCTACTAAATATCTATGTAATTTGAACCTGTGTAAACCAAACACCTGTCTAAACTGAACAAATTTGTCCGTCCCAAAGAGGTTTGGTTTAGACATGTTTTACTGTAATAATAATAACAACATATGTTATACACTGTGTGAGCATAGAACCACTGACTATTGGGTGGATGATTTCCTCGTCGGTTTATAGTTCAGCAGTAGACGTATCAAACCAGTGACAGTATTAATATAACGTGACAGTATTAATATAACGTGACAGTATTAATATAACAAATGTAGATATCTATTATATACGGATTCTGATTAACTCTTTGGTATCTTCAAACTGTTCTTACTGGGCACGAAACACTTCCAGAATTACTTTCATCAGAGAGCTCAAAGTCAAAACATTGATGTTTGATATCTGATTGTTTTGGTGGCTCAATATATACATAGACACATACTAAATAAATGTTAGAGAATACGGAAGGGGCAATCAAAAAAGGGAAATACAGAGAAACTGCCAACATATAGGTACATAAGACGAAGAAAAACAAAACAAAAACACAACACAATATGTGCTGGACACCACTATGCACAAACAAACACAAATAACGTAAATGAGACGTGCGGCCTCCTACAAACAACTGGTGGTAAAGACGAACCGAACATCGTAATGGACATCATAACACGAAACTCAACACCAAAAACTAAAAAGATGAGCAACACGGAAGCCACTAATAAACCGAGAGTGAACTCAAGTGCTCGTTAAAGGTACGCAGTTCCTGCTTCATATAAAATATGAGGGTTAGGGTTATCGTTATCGTGTGTAACGGGACTTTCAACAATATTTCAGTTATATTGGGGTGGTCAGTTTTATTGGTGGAAGAAACCAGATGTTTTTATTCAAATTTATGTTAACGTGGCCGTTCGGCTCCTGATCTTGTTGCTATCTACCAAATGCTTTGTTGAACATTTTGACCACCTAATTGCGACACATGAAATATATCTATATTGTGTGCGGAAAGTGCTTGGCAAATATTATTTCAATTTTAATTATGAATAATGCTCGTCATTTGAGGATCTAAAATGAGACCAACTTGGATTTATGTCGTGAAAACACTTGCCCCCGTATTGTACTGGCAAAATAAAGATAGTTGGAAAGCATTCGTAATACAAGCCATTTATTACTTACAAATAAAAATGATTACCTCGACTGAGTTATAAGTATGCCATTAAATGCTTAAATATTATGTTTCTTGAACATCAAATAAAAACCAGCAAAAATGCTAAATTATATACAATAGAGATAAAAATAATCCACCACATTTGTTTGCCTGTCCCAAGCTAGAACCTGTATTTCCAACGTCATATATCGAAGTCTTTTTTTTGGAGTTTAGTGAGTTCAGTTAAGATGAGAAGTGATTGTTTGTTTTGATAATATTGGTGGAATTGATGACCATCAATGTTTAAACTTTCTTTTCACTATTTACATTGCATTTATTTTAAAGGTTTCTGAACGAATACAACAATACCTATATGATATACATGATTGTGAGATAAGTATAATACACCGATACTGGGGTTTTACTAATTGGTCCGATTCTCATATTTACACCAGATGAAGCAATATTATTTCCCTTCCTTTACACAAAATGTACAGTCCCATCCTGTGGTACCACGGGTTTTAAAGTTCCATATATTCATTTGCAATTTCAATCAATTTTCGCCGCCATATATTTAATCAAACTACCACGGTACCATAGGGCCCCGATATACCTTATTTTATTCAATCTAAATACTCACATTTTTATAGAGAAATGAATGAATCGTATTTCACTGATCCTATAGTTTTGTGGTTCTTTTTATTGCTATTTTTGCTATTTATGTACTGTCAAGTATACAATTTCGACCTCAGTTCGACCTCAACTTATTGCTACCTGATCGGCAAGTATTTAGCAATACAGGAACATGCACATTTATTTGTTGGGAGTTAGCATGTGACCACCAAATATTGATTTGCGTGATTTATTTGAGATAGTGACGAAAACTGCGATAATACAAAACATATGTTCCTTCTGACATGCGCATCAGCATCGGTACAATGAAATGTTGTCTTGTTTAAACATTGTTATCAACAATTTCCTTAGCAGTAAGTAATATGCGGTATTGATGGAAAAATTCTACAAGATGTTGTTTATCTTTCTAATTTTCTTTAAGATATGATCCTACAATTTATCTTAAAAAGTAAGCAGTTGATTTTTCGACTTTCGATTTTACATTATTGTGCAATGATAGTGTAATTGCTCCTTAAAAATGAACACTTCTTAATATGTGTATTTTGCCAGCCCTTTTAAGTTTTCTATTTTCCAATATATGTTTTATATCTTCTGCTTAATATATACGTTTTTATTCCCGTGTTCCACTATCATTTTTGGTCAAGGAGTCTCGGTTGTGTAATGGTTCGAATGCTCACCTTAAGTGCGAAAAACCATTGGATTGATCTTCGATCGGTCAAACTAATCGATCCACGAACAAGAATACAGTACTATAAAACTGATAGTTTTCACTTAACACAGAACAGCAAGGAATGTCAAATACCTGTCGCGGTTTTCGGGTACTGCTTCCGAGTAGGGCGATTTGCATACCCACATACCTTTGGTTCAGTGAGTTAACACACTAAATTCCATCTCAGTGTGTTAGTATAATGCAACTAAGATGCATTGATCAAAATTGCATTTGTCGTGGCTATCGTATAGTTAAATAGACAGTCACGTTTGATCGTAGAGTCGCTAAATATGGAAAATATAATCATAAATGTTTAGATGTTCAGTTTCTGTTGTTGATTAATACAAGGCCATTATGTTCATCAGCATTGATCCTATATGTTTGATAACATTAATGTATGGCGTTTATCAATACTGATTATTATACTTCAGTATCTTTTTTCAATAGAAAATCTAGTGTAATATTTTAACTAATAAATCCTAAATTCCTTGTTTTCTCTATTTCACCGGTCATCAGTTTTTACTGATGGACCGGAGAAACAGTGATCTAGATCGCCAAAGCGCTTGCGATATCGGTAAAATGACCAAGATCTAAAAGGTGTACGTGACGTAAGTATGTATAAAGTGGCCACCGCCGGTGTGCCCAGTGGAACCATTCTGGCTGTTCATTTACAGAAATGTTCGCATTTATCAAACGAAATAAGAGTGATGCAAAAAAATTGAGTTTCAGTATAATAAAACAATGAATGCCTGCACTTAAGGTGAACATCATAACTGCTCACCCTTGGGATGTTGTTTTCCCGAGGGTGAACAATTATGATGTTCACTTTAAGTGCAGGCATTAAATGTATACTGTTGTTGTTTATTAACGCAAATGCATGTTTTCTATTAACACTAATGTATGTTGTCTATTGTCTATTAAGACTTATATCAGTTGCTTATCAACACTTATATAATTTGTTTATTAAAACTAATATCAAAAACTAATATCAATATTTTCTCAAAACTACTGTCAGTTGTTTTAGCATAAATGCATGTTAATTATTAATCTAATTCATTATGTTTATTAAAAATAATCCAAGTAGTTTATTACCCCTAATGGGTTTCGTTTTTTCACATGCCTGTTGTTTATTAACACTAAGGTCAGTTCATTATTAAACTTTATATCTGTTGTTTATTAAACCTTATAACTGTTGTTTATTTAACTTTATATTTGTTGTTTATTTAACTTTATATATGTTGTTTATTTAATTTTATATCTGTTTTTTTATTTAATTTTATATCTGTTGTTTATTAAACTTTATATATGTTTTTTATTAAACTTTATATTTGTTTGTTTGCTAAGCTTATATCTGTTGTTTATTAAACTTTATATCTGTTGTTTATTAAACTTTATATCTGTTGTTTATTAAACTTTATATCTGTTGTTTATTTAAACTTTATATCTGTTGTTTATTGAACTTTATATTTGTTGTTTATTAACTTATATCTGTTGTTTATTAAACTTTATATCTGTTGTTTAAATAAACTTTATATCTGTTGTTTATTGAACTTTATATATGTTGTTTATTAACCTTATATCTGTTGTTTATTAACCTTATATCTGTTGTTTATTAAACTTATATATGTTGCTCAATAACCTTATATCTGTTGTTTATTAACCTTATATCTGTTGTTTATTAACCTTATATCTGTTGTTTATTAAACTTTATATCTGTTGTTTATTAACCTTATATCTGTTGTTTATTAACCTTATATCTGTTGTTTATTTAACTTTATATCCGTTGTTTATTAAGCTCTATTTCTGTTGTTTATTAACACTAAGCTAAGATGATTATTAACCTTTATATTTATTGTTTATTAAACTTGATATATGTTGTATGTTATACGCTATATCTGTTGTTTATTAAACTTTTATCTATTTTTTTTTTTTAATCTTAATGTAATGTTATTTGTCTAATTGTCAAATTGTGCATCAGTTGAATGTATATGATAATTATGTTGTGGAAATCAAGGATTTAACAATAGATGATTTACTTATAATAAATAAAATGGCCAAATTGTTTGAAACCAGAAAAAACACGATGTGATCGACAGGAATAAAAACGTAGATATTCAATTTAGTGCGCACGACGAGTTTCTGGAATAACCTTAAACTTCATCAGGTACATTCAATATCGATATATTGGAAAACCAAATAATTTTAAAGTGTTTGGCAGCAATAAACCAAAGGGCCTAAGTAAGAGAGCCAAAAATCGGCTATGGCTATCTATGCCAGAAGGAGGAGATTCTCAGCTTTGCTAATAAATTTTATGAAAAGATTTTCCAATTGTGATACAGACCTGTGCGTGATCAAAATCAGTTGTTCTATTTCTTTTTTTGCTTTTTTAAAGTCCTTAATGGTTCATTTATTAAATACCACAGATAATAAAATATATATTTGTGTATTTTAGCGGGAGGTATCAATACCCAACCTGCCTTACATGTACCAACGCGACGTTTGAAGCAAGATAAATGGGATATTTATCATAATTTACGACTCAGAACATTATATTGCTACCAGTCATCCATCAAAATGCTAGGAGTGTATCGTTGTTTAAACAACTTTCTCCGTGTTGGTTTTATTATTTTTTTAAATATTTTATTTATGTTCTACGCGAGCAATCTAGGATATTTTGGATTTTGTTTTCCATCAGTTAACATTGGATTATATCATGGACAGGAAAATATTAACGGTTGTCATTGCCTTAAGCTTAATTTATGTAAAGCGTTTTGGAAACCTTTCAAAAGTTACAAAATATACTCATTTGATTATTTTTCATAAGGAAATTGAGTTGTTACTTTGTGCATTGTAATATAATCATGTAGATATATAAATCACTGCGCACATGACGTTTTCCTCAATTAACATTCATGAGGTACATTCAAAGGCCTACGTTTGGAAAGCCAAACACCTTATGTCTTTGGACCTATGAAACCCACAATCCGTAGACACAACATAGCACTTAATCTACAAAATAAATTCTACAAAAGATTTATTGTCGGTAACCCAAGACTGGCCCTTCTCGAAGATTTCTCCAGTCATCACCCGTTTGTCAACTGATAACTAAATGCTTGTTGTCGTGAATTATTCATGGATAGTTTTCGAACATTTTATTTAGTCCCTATCCATTGTTTTACAGCCAATCAAATCAAAGTTTTTAAACAGATAATGTCTTCCTTGTAAATTAATATAACAAAGGGAGATGAACGGGTTGCAGGTATCTTCGGTTACAGAAAATGAATGATATGTCGACTAAAAAGAACCTATCATTCATAATCTGGTCAATCAATCTGATCAGAATATCATGGCAGTGTTATAAATATTGTTATGGAGACTGTTAACATCATATCAGACATGGCACAAACTCGAAGAAGTGGTTATCATCAGAATTGATCCACGGTTGGTTGCTGGTTATCATCGTAGCGTAATCAGTCGTATGTTATCGACAATGCAACACGATGATTTCTGACGCGTGCTTGAAAGGGTTTGCTTAATGTAGTCGTGATTAAGTATTTCCCACATAGGACACCAGGAACCACCAGTTATAAAATTCCAAATACAGGAATTACACTATGCAATGTTTTACAAAATCGTGCAGTATTACCTCGCATACAGCTCACGATGGGCAGAAATGATACACAATAATAGAAAATGTAAAATTGGAAATATATGTACAAAAGGCACAGGACGACGACAAGCAAAATACAAAAGCACAACACAACACAGAAAACTAAATAAATGAGCTCCACGGATATCACCAACACAGGTACTCGCGAAGCGTAAGTAGTTCCTGTTTCTTACAAGTCGCCCACCGAGTTACCACGTAGTCAAGTCGGTAAAATTATGTCGTTGATAGAGGAACGAAAAATCTACGTAAGAGGAAAAAGATCAATTGTCATTTGGGGAATATATATATCGTAACGGTCACCCAGTTCGTGATAACGACCATAGCATTGTGGTAGCGATGACTTCAAATTTGCTCCAGTACCATAAAATGAAACCAAAAAATGCCACACTGTCGAAAGAGTTCTAAAATCGATGCCACTATAACATATATACATGGCCTCTCACTTTCCTTGCTTGATAAAGGCATTTCAAATAAAAAGTGATGAGGTTAAGCTATTTTTAAGGCCCCAAACCTCACCTCTGAGCGAAATGATGAGGTCATGTAAATATTTCCTACATGAGAATACAATGCAAAATGCAAACCTTTCTATAACCGAGCGAACAACTTTGTTATAAGAATTATATTGTCGGTGAACATTATGCATACTATATTTAATCTTTTATATTTAACACAGAAGTTGTCATATGTATAATATTACTTCTATTAAAGAGAGCCGATGACCTCAACCATCATTCAAATATTAGATTGTATACAAGGTTATCGTAAGACATAATAGTGAAACAATATTCACCTTAGAGTCAAAGTCTAAACTGTCAATGCCATCTTTCGTCATTCATACGCAATTGATATAATACCTTTCAACAAGGTATTGATATCTTACGATGAGATTATTCTTTGAAAACCCTTGATTTAATAGTTTAGTACACAGAATACGGCGAAGGTATAACATGTTTAAATACAAGTTACAAGCTCGAGCGTAGTGCATGAGTTGTGAAATATAACGGTCTGTCCAGTTTTTCTACAGCTGTTTTAGAGATATTCTACAGCTGTTCTAGAGATATTCTACGGAGGTTCTAGAGATATTCTACAGTTAATCTACAGATATTCTACAGCTGTTCTCCAGATATTCTACAGCTGTTCTAAAGATATTCTATTGCTGTTCTAGAGATATTCTTCAGCTATTCTACAGCGGTTCTAGAGATATGCTACAGCTGTTCTAGAGCTATAGCTATTCTACAGTTATTTTACAGCTATTCTACAGCTGTTCTAGAGATATTATATTGCTGTTGTACAGCTGTTCTATAAGGGTAATAACAAAATTACCGAACACAGAGCAATCTTCCAAAGGGAAATTCAAAACTGATAAATCAATAAACAGACAAAATCAGTCAACAACCGGGAAACTGGAAAACCGCAATGGTCCTGACTTGGTACAGGCTTTTCTAAAGAAATGGTGGATTGAATCAAATTTTACGGCGCCAACCTCTCGCTTCCATTACGGTTCGAAGGTTCCCGTTGTCACTAAAACAGCATTTACAACAATACTGGAAAAAAACAGGCAAAAGCTGTTCTAGAGATATTTTACAGCTATTCTACAGCTGTTCTAGAGATATTCTACAGCTGTTCTTGAGATATTCTACATCTGTCCTACAGATATTCTACAGCTGTTCTAGAGATATTCTAAAACTGTTCTAGAGATATTTTACAGCTGTTCTAGAGATATTCTATAGCTGTTTTAGAGATATTTTACAGCTGTTCTACAGATATTCTACAGCTGTTCTATAGCTGTTCTAGAGATATTCTACCGCTGTTCTAGAGATATTCTACAACTATTCTACAGCTATTCTACAGCTATTATATATATATTCCTGACTAATGAAATGTAAGTAAAACACAATAACAGGTATACGAGTCGAATATCAATATTCCAGCAATATTTGCATACTTTATTTGTCTGTAATCGACTAGAACTTGTTCCCGAAGTTTCAAACCCGGAAGTATCAAAAATTATTTTAATAAATATTAAATTATTAAATTCAACAGTATCCACGCTACCTCCAGGATATGTGTTGTAGGATTTATTTTCCGCAGTTATCAAAACCTGCTATAATCAAAAACAAAAACAAGGAAAATATTGTCGAGCATGAAGTGCACGTCTTCCGGACTATCATGAAATTATGCTTTGTTTAAACATTGTTTTCAGTCATATTAGACAAATTAATTATCGATAAACTAGCTATGATGGATATAGTTAAAACAATTTGCTTCGATTTTAATTTTATAACAGCAGTTTTAAATGATTCGAAATGCAGTTTTATCTTAGCTCGTTTTATTCGTATACAATAATTTCTTATGCAGTTTATTATTTTAGCGCAATTTACAATTCCTAAATCATGTAATTATTATGAAAACTAAAGTTCTCCTCCATCATGCATGGGTGACCTTAGCCGATTTTTGCTATCCTGTTTAGGCCCTTTTTTGGTTTTCTAGCCCCCAAAGTCTTTTAAGTTAATTTGCTTTGAGCGTACCTGAAGAAGCTTATTCCAGAAAAGCGCTGTGTGATTCAATTAGATATCTTCGTTTTTGCTATAACTAATTGTTATTTAAACAATATTTCAGTTATATCGTGGCGGTAGGTTTTATTAGTGGAGGAAACCGGAGCACCCGGAGAAGACCATCAACCTGTCGCAAGTCAATCACAAACTTTATCGCATGATGTTGTATCGAGCACACATCGCCTTGCACGATATTCGAATGCAAAGATATTGTGTTGAGAGGCACTAATTGCACAGATAGTTGTAAATCCAACAACCATACGATCAAGACGATAGTCCTTTAACCACGGAGAGATTACCTTATTATCTAGTAGTCAGTCAATGAACTATTGTGGAAATAGTTCGCAAAATGCTACATGAATTAGCTTTTTTATACTCCATAGCAGCAAAATGCTACATGAATTAGCTTTTTTATACTCCATAGCAGCAGGTTTAAATGGGAAGAAATGCAGATTTATCTTGTAACGTTTTGTTCGTATGAATTAATTTATTATACAGTTTATTAATAATTGATGATAAACTAAGAGAATTTACCACCTAATATAGCAGTCGGTTAACTAAGAGGATTCATCGACCAAGTATTATACTGTTCGTATTTATGTTGTCGTTCATGTTTCGGCTAGTATGTGGGCTTTCCTGTTAATGTGTTTTTATTGTTCAAATTCGATTAGAGATCCAAATATCGAAAATTGTTGCTGGATCCAATAAACCGGTTTAACCCTATCACATGTGTATGCCTGTTTCCAGCCATGACATGGATTGCATCGTCATATGTTAAATAATTTAAGGTGCAATGGATTTGTTTTTTTTTTCTTTTGTTGACATTGTTGGAATTGGTGACCAATCACTGCATACATTTGCTTTTAATTATCATGTTAAATTTGCTATTTTTTTGTATTTATTACCACATCTCAAACATTTTAATATCAATTTCTGTGTGTTCGTCTTACTTTGAAGTTTTGGTTTTGAAAATAAACGAATGTAGTAAATTACATAGATTAAATACATAAATTATTTTCTATTTAATCACAATGTTATTTATATCTAACCATTTCAACAATTTCATAATTCAAGTTGACTATTGTTTCTTTATTATGTCTTTACGATGAAATTGTGTACTATGAATGTAATATTTAAATAATGGTTAAGGTCATCGGCTCTCTTTAATAGAATTAATGTTATACATAAAAACGTAGATATCAAATTTAGTGAGCACGACGCGCTTCTGGAAAAAAAAACTTTAAAAGATACGCTCAAAGTCAAAAGGTTGGAAAACCAAATAATTTATAAGTCTTGAATCCAAGACAACCAAAGGGCCTAAACAGTACAGCCAAACTCAGCCATGGTCACCTATTCCTAAGACATGAGAGCCTAAACAGTACAGCCAAACTCAGCCATGGTCACCTATTCCTAAGTCAGGAGAGCCTAAACAGTACAGCCAAACTCAGCCATGGTCACCTATTCCTAAGTCAGGAGAACCTTAGTTTTAATAATAATTACATTTTATTAGGACATATAAATTTCAATTATAAATATATCTAATAAGCCATGTCAGGGCAAAAACACTGACTACTGGATGGATTATACCCCCAGGGACTAATGCCCCACCAACAGAGGTATCGACCCAATAATAGTAATAAACGTACCTAGGTTGGTTGGATGGTTGGTTTATGGTGTTTAACGACACTTTCAACAATATTTCAGTTATATCGTTAGGGTCAGTTTTATTGGTGGAGGAAACCACCGACCTGTCGCAAGTCACTGACAAACGTTATCACATAATGTTGTATCGAATGCCCCTCGCCATCAACGGGGATCGAACTCGCAACTTTAGAGGTGATAGGCACTTACTGTACGGGTAGCTGTAAATCCAACAACCATACGACCACGACCACGGCAGCCCCATAACTGTAGTAGTTTTTCATATATCAACACTACATGTATATATGTGTCCTAGATACTATTTTATTGATTCCTAAAGTCATCGGCTCCCTTTTACAGAACAAAAATTATATGTGTCAGGAAGAATGAATATAATATGTATAAAGTTCAAGATTATAACTCATATTCGTTCTTTACAACAACTCTGCTCATGATCACCCAGTTATAAGTGAGGGTTGGCAATTTGCTGAAAAGCAGAAAATACTTACATGGCCGCATTTTTTCATTAAGAGAGGAGGTTTGGGTCCATAAAACTCGTGTATCCCCTGTCCCAAGCGGGAAAAGTGAGCGGTGGTGTATATGTGTGCTAGTGTAATGATCTTAACTCTGTGCGATTTTTCGATTGGCCTGTGGGAACAAGAACTGTCGATGTGATTTTTTTTTTTGCTCTTCGCTTCATTAACAACACTTTGGTCTTAATTAAATAATAATGAAAATGTATTTGAAGCTATAATAAAATCACGCGTTGAGAAACAACTCATCTTTAGTTCGTCGTTTCACATTATAATAGTGTCTCTAATGAACTCTGATAATGAATAAAACAAAATAAGGGGGTTAGAGTTAGAGTTAGAGTGTTTAACGTTACTTTTAACAATATTTCATTTATATCGTGGCTGTCAGTTTTATTAGTGGAGGAAACGGGAGTACCCGCAGAAAACCACCGACCTGCAGCAAGTCACCGACAAACTTTATCACATAATGTTGCATCGAGTACACCTCGCCTGAGCGAGATTCGAACTCACAACTGTAGTGGTTATAGGAACTGATAAATCTAACTCCCATACGATCACGACCACAACGGTCCCAATACAAAATAGGAAAGAAACCCCAAAATTATAGTAAAAAAAATGGTTCCTAATCTACCATTGACATTTATCTTTGATTGTATATGACCCTCTTCAATTGAAATGAACCATTTTACTGTTTGTTTATATGTTCCCGGTTGTACCACTTTATCGATTTAACATCGTCACATGTCTGTTTCTATCACACATCAGAACATACAAGAGTGGATTTCTCGAGTGTCCTATACACATGCATTTGTGTTTTAGGGGAGTTGTTAACAACTCTGTGTGTATAAATTCGATTTAACCTGGCTACATATATTTGTACAATAATACCCCCAGCAAAGCTATTCATAAAACTGTGCTCCCAAATTAGTTACCGGCCACTTTTTACGCCTGATGATTCTATTCATTACTGGTTTTATTAACCATGACCCTTTAAATGGTCAAGGTAAATGAGTGTTCGACTTCTGGTCTGTTTTATTTATATCGTCTTCTATACCTATTATTTATTACAGACGATATAAATAAAACAGACCAGTAGTCGAGCACCCCTTTACGGTGGCCGTTTTAAAAAGCCATGGTTAATAAAACTAGTAATGATTAAATTCAACATGCGTAAAAAGTTCCCGGTAACTAATTTTGGTATCCAGCTTGTGCCTTGTCCGACCGCGATTAAATTATGTCGGGGCTCTCTAATTTGACCTTGAACCTATTCATAACTATCAAGGTGTATTCAAGATTGTATTGGTACACTCAGACACAAACATGTGCTACATGAGGTCATACATCAACATACATACAAATACAAATAACAGAATGAGTAATAAGTAGACATTCGAATGGGATATCACGTACACAACAAATGTACGTGACTGTTTACATTATTTGCATAGTACCAATATCGACTCAGTAATAATAGTTTGACTTCAGAGAGATTATATTTACGACGCAATAATCCATTTTAACCCAGCTTTTTTTCGCATAAGATATCATTTGTGGATAGGCGACTAACGGAGAATAAGTTTCAAAAATTCATTGCTTGTAGATTTTTAATTTCATTTATTAACAATGTAAGATTGCAATACAAAATATGCATCTTTGAGTGTAGATTTTGTTACTGGTTAGATTATTGCGATAAAATTGAAATGCACATAACCAGATTTGAATAAAATTTGCTATCTATAATTTCCCCCTTGATGCAGGTCAGATGTTCCTTTAAAATATAAATTAATTTTCTGTACAAAGCAAAAAAAAAAAAAAAGAAAAGAAAACTGAAAAATCAAAAACATGCATATTTCATTTTATTTACAAGTTGAATTATTGTACAAGTTAGATACCGTACATTTCAAACAAAAAAACTGAGCATTATAGAATATAGAAAGCTTCTTTTTTCGCACTCGTACTCACAGGCATTTGACCGGTGGACCTTAATTTCCCCGTGTTTGCCACGGGGGTACGTATTTTCAGGGCTGGTAACGATGTAGGGCCTCTATTTAATTGTGGATCCTGTGTCCACACGAATACTGGAAAAATACTCAAGGTAATAAACAAAATCATTGAAAATGGCGGCGTACTGCTAAATTTCTTATTATTGTCGATGTCCCTGTTTTCTGAAAAATAAACGGATGGAATGCACTAACCTTGTGGACCCCCATCAGCTGTTGTGCCACTGGTTTACTCTCATATTCGTACTATTTTGCATATATACCCCCGACTATTTGTTCCAAAGACAGATTGTAAACGAACACGGAGATCGACCACTTATGTTCTATTACGCGGCACGCGATTGGTCAATGCAAATTTCCGGAAAATAATTGACCAATCGCTTGCCGCGTAACAGAAAATAAGGCGACCTCCGGGTTTGTTTTACAATTTTGTTTCTTACCTTGAGTATTTTTCAAGTATTCGTGTGGACCCAGGACCCACAATTAAATAGAGGCCCTACATCGTTACTAGCCCTGAAAATACGTACCCCCGTGGCAAACACGGGGAAATTAAGGTCCATCGGTCAAATGCCTGTGCTCGTACTCAGGTAAAGGCCTCGACGCCTTCGGCGTCTCGACCTTCACCTGTGTACTCGTGCGGAAAAAGAAGTCTCCCAGATCCAATAAAGGACAGTTCTTTTGTTTGAAATGTACGGTATCCTATACATGTCCGTCTTACATCAAGACCTATTTATGTATATTCGCAGTGTTTCCTATCATTGTCTTTAAGGGTTTTCTGAAAATTCCTATGTGTATAAGCTTTTTTACTTTTTTTCTGAAGAGCCATTTGTGTCATTACGATTTGTCATTGTTTCGATCGTTTCTGCTTTAGTTCTTATAGTTAATTCTAACTAGCAAAGGGTTAGGATTATGGTGCTTAACGCCACGTTCAACAATATTTCAGCTATATCTTGGCGGTCAGTTTTATTGGTGGAGGAAACCGGAGTACCCGGAGAAAACCATCGACCTGTCTCAAGTCACTGATAACCTTTATCATATAATGTTGTATCGAGTACACCTCGCCTGAACAGGATTCGAACTCATAACGTTAACTTAGTACTCGGAAGATTGTGAAGTTTTAATAGGCGTGAATGCAAACTACTCGGAGCACCCGGAGACAACCACAGACCTACCACAAGTCACTGAGAAACTTTATCACATAATGTCTAACTAGTAAGCACTATAAATATATAAATATGAAATGTATCACAGATGTGGGATTATAAATTTATCACTGAACAAGTTACAATGTTTTAACTTGAGTAGACCTCAATGGAGATATAGCTGCGGAACCGTAGCCCTTTATGGTCCTTTTTTTTCAAAAACAAAAACAAAACAATAAAAAAGGACCATAAAGTGCTACGGTTTCGCAGCTACATGGAGATATTGATCGTCTAACAAGATTTAATTTATGTGATGCATTATAGAAAAAGAGCTCTTTCTCCAATATTCACGTAAACATTAGAGGTATTTTAAGTTTATTTGACTTTACAATTATTTGCCTTTCCGATCTTTCTGACTGAGCATAGCTGGTTAAGGTTATTACAGAAATGCGTCATGCACTACAAGATTAGATATCTAAGTTTTAATAGTTAATTTATTGACAGGGTCGGGACAAGCAGATTTATTTTTGAAAGCGTGTTATTTTTGTATATGGCATGTTATTTCATTTATCACAAAGTCTGTTGGTTGTATTTGCATCTGTAAAATGAGGGTGGTACGATGTATTCATAAAAGTCAAAAACATAGTCCAATTAGTTCAATTCAAGTGTCCGCTACGATTTCCGTGTAGAACCGATGAAAAAAGAATAAAGGGACAAACAATGATCAACAAAACTCCACACAGAAAACTAAAGACCGAGCAACAAGAATCCGGAAGAGAACTCCGGATGGGGTAGCAGTCCTTACACCACTAGTGGCATCCGTCGTATTCCTCTTAAACAACACGAAGATCATCTAATATGGAATTCGTGTTGAACAACAGCATGCGTAAATAAATACAAATAACATTAATAAAGCATGAACTCCCAACAAAACTTAGTGTAGGAGTAAAGACGAACCGAATACCTTTTTACGGGGAAACCGTAGCGTATATCACAAACGGAATTAAAACTAGAGGCTCAGTGGGATGAGCCTGTCTCGCTCACCTGTTATTTTGTTTTGAGGAAACTTTTATACAGAACCTTAGGTACTTTCTACCAAATTTCTATTCATTTGGCCAAATAGTTTTAGAGAAGTTTTTTTTTTAATTGGCCAATTACAAACAAAACTGCCTATGGTGGTCATATAGTAGTTACATGATCGGCACGAAATATGGTAATTTTGTACAGGATCTCCCATATATAATTCCTACAACAAAGTAACAATTCAGAGAAGAAGATTTGTTTTAATATCAGCCAACCAGATGCAAGACTTGCCCATGATGACCACGTTTTTGTCCAATCGTAATGATATGTGGTAATTTTATAGAAGATCGTCTATAGATGCTTCCTACCAGATATCGGTTCATATTGGCGAAGCGGTTTCGGGGGAGAAAATCTTTAGAAATAGACCAATCAGAAGAAAGAATTGCCACTGGTGGCCATGTTTGTTAATGGATGGGGACACAATGAGCAATCTTAATAGAGGACGTTCCAAAGATGCTTCCTACCAGATATTGGTTCATTTGGCCAAGTAGTTTCAGAGGAGAAGATTCAAATGTGACGTTAACGTACGACAGACGACGGACGCCAAATGATGGCAAAAGCTCACATTACCTTTGACAAAGTGAGTTAAAAAGTGAAAACATGTACATGTAATTTGCCATACCGGGTATGAACAACACGAACCCCAATAAAACATGTAAAATGATTGGGAAACTCGTGTGTTCCGGAAGGGTAAGCAGTTTCTGTTCTGCTAGTGGCACCCGTCATGTTACAGTTGTTATTTACAATCCCTGTGAAACAGGTCAGGAAATGTTCCAACAATAGACATATTATGTTAGTCATAAATGTTTGGTGGAAGACAACGCGAGTACACATTTCAAGACCACCGACTTTTCCGTGACGTAATGTTTGTTTTGTTTGATGGTGTTTAACGCCACT
>MJUT01046931.1:29905-41005 GCA_002080005.1 Gigantidas platifrons
CTTTGGTATCTTCAAACTTTTCCTTTTGATGGAAGAAACCGGAGCATCCGGAGAAAACCACCGACATTCCGTAAGCCATTAAAGTTTGTCAATGAAACTGACTGCCACTATATCAATGAAATATTGTTGAAAGTGCCGTTAAATACCATAACCATAAACCTCCTTTATTTTATATTTCTCATGGCTATTTAAAATCATAATCTCAATCCTTTATTGGGTACATATTACATGTAAACACAAATCCTGTATCCGAATGTCCCTTCGGAATCTTTCATTATATACATGCTATAATCGGAACAAATCATAATCCTATATAGACTTATATTCATCAATGCTAAATAAAAATGAACCAATAAAAAAATACAATAAAATTTATTGAAAAAAAAGCATGGACGGACAAAGTAATCTACTTCTTCTTTTAGTTATCACATTCTTATAAAAATTTACATGAATATTTAAATAAATCTGATTAAAAACAGATGATCAAATACATAGAACATCGAAATTATAAACATTTCGTCGATTCAAATGAATCAATCTGGACCAATATTTTCTGTGATTTGCTTATAAACTTCAGAGATTTAATTGGATCAATTTTATCTTTTTTTGTGATTTGCTCCCAAACTTCATCGATTCACTTTCATCAATTTCGTCATTTATATTGTCATTTGCTCCTGAAAGCCATTGTTGTTTTCGTTGTTCTAGTTCATTAAATAAGACGACTAACAAGTATTGACATGACTATGGAATAGAAGAACGGACTAACATGGCTGCTATTACTCTTCTTTGAGGGTGTAGCCGTGGATCCGGTGCCTATAGAAGAAACATAATATTAAATACATATAATCCAAGTGAGCCACATTTTACTTTTTAAACCTTTGTAATTGTACACACAAATTCTGACCGTGGTTTCATAATGAATTTCATGGATAATATCATGATTTTAGATTGATGGCTGTCAGATGAGATATCATGGTTTAAGCTATCACTTTCGGAAGTTTATATCATATATAATGACTGTATGGATCAATGAATACTGCATTTTGTAACCCAATGGACACACCTTTCTGATGTACATATCATTATAAATATACATTTATAAGGTTCATTTTCAAAAACTATCTAATTTACCTGTACGAACTTTAGAAACAGGTAGAGAGGCCAGTCAAAAATAACTGAACAATTATAATGAAAAGACCGGGTCGTTACTTTAAATTGTGTTTGTACTTCGGTTTGATTTTTTTTCCGAGCCGTCTCTGTGCCTCGTGTTTCTATTGCTCTTGTTTTTGTGACCGGATCGTCGATTTCCTTTGTGTTTGTACTGATGCTGGTTTTGTGTGCGGGTAGTCCATTTACTTTTAGTTGTGTACTGCTGTTTTGTGACATTATCTTCCTTCTAATTATTAATCTTTTCATTTTTCGAAAGTATCTGCTTACCTTAAACTAAAATACTCTCCGATTAAAATGACATTGACCTGAATTTGATCCATACAATGAAATTTTTGTACATCCAAACGTGCAGACGAACACCAAATATATATGTCTGATCATCAATCTGTGCGCATTGCCTCTTCATTTGCTTAAACATTTAGATATCAGATCGTCTTTCTGTACGCATGTTACTTCTTTGTATAAGAATAAATATATCTGACGACGTCTGTACGCATATGCATTTAACTTTACATCATTTACATAGCAATATATATCTGACCGTCATTCTCTACGTGTGCTATTTTATTTAAAATTGACCATCAGTAGATACGCGTACGACTTCATTTACATAAATATACATATCTAACCGACAATCAAACCTCGTGTCACTCCATTTATATAGACATGTAGATCTCTGACAGTGAACCTGTAAGTATTTATGCTACACGTACATTTAATGCGAATTAAATTTGCATCTAATGCGAATCGAATACGCTTATCGCGTTCACACGTAATTATTTTTTTTAACGCGCATCGAATTCGAATCGGCTAATTCGCATTATCCAATTCCCTTTAGGAATACGTTTTCGAGAAAGCGAATTCGCTAATTCGTATTGGACACATGCTATTGCAAACGCGAATTATCCGAGCAGGTGCTTGGACGGAATTTTGTTGGAATACAAAAATATGATTAACATTATCATGTGTAAACTATCTTTTGGTTGTTTATTTTTATTATTATTTATAAATGACGTTACATGAAATAAGAATTATAACGACATTTGGCTGGTGACGTCATATTGACGTCATATGTGGATCGACAGACAAGCAAGCCACAGCACAGGCACTAGACGTTGTGTCAATATGAATATAACATAAGCAATGGGCAGAAAATAGTGTCCAATATATATAATAATAACAAGGCTTCCAATGCCAAAATCGGTCAAAATGTAAACAAAGCGGTTTATTTGTTTGCACGCTTTTTTCGTGTAAATCTCGTGGTATGCTTCGATTCCATACTACCCAAATATACCTCCGCCTTACTTTTTTCGGGAATTAATCCATCATCAGAGCGTCACAGAGAAATTGTTGTTGGATGCTGAAGTTTAATTACTTCCATGGCAGGAAGAAGCCATTGCAATTGTCCCGGGCTGAATAATTTAAATACGAAAATCAAATAAAATACTGATAAAAATATTATTAACGGTCAGTTGTGTTGTTGTTATTTTCCTCAATGCAAAAATATATGTGTTTGTTTTGTACAAAATGGCATTCCATTTTTTAATATTTAATTTGGAACGTCATCAAAGGGAATTATTCAGCCCGGGACAGTTGCAATGGCTAATAATACGCTTCGAATGCGCATTAAACTAATTCGCATCCGATAATACTATTCGAATTCGAATTACGTGTGAACGCAGCATTAGTTTCTCAGAATTGTGTTTTTCCATACATACCTGGTGATGCAGTAGATGTTGCTAGTAGGGTTGCAGCTGCAAATATAAAATTAAAATAAAATTGAATTGTTTTGAAGTAAGATACATTTATGTAATAAATCTTTATTAATTTATATAAATAACTTTGCTGCGATTTCATATGGAAAGATATACATAAATTTGGTCCAAACAATGACATTTGCACGGGTACTCAAACTGTAGACGAAGACAACATACAGATGCCTCACCGTCAATCTGTACACGACCTACATTCGGATAAATCTATGCAAATATAACCGTTCTTCTGAATGCCAGTTACTATATCCAAATAACCAAAAATATATTTCACCGTCATTCTGAACGCGTACTTTTTCATTTACATAGACTTATATAGCAGAAGGTCAGTGTGTACGCATGTAACTTTATTTACATAGACACACATATCTAACCGTCAATCTGTACGCGTGTGACTTCATTTACATAACTACACATATCTAACCGTCAATCTGTACGCGTTTCACTTCATTTACATAAATACACATATCTAACCGTCAATCTATACGCGTGTCACTTCATTTAGCTTCATTTACATAGACATACATATGAAACCGTGAATGTGTACGCATTTTTACCTCAGTTGCATAGACATATATATATATATATATATATATATATATCGCCAATATGTATGACAGTCACCTCTTGAACATTATGATATGGGTATCTGGCCGCTATTCTCTACGCGTACTACACTGCTGTGTTGACATAAACACATATATAATTTACCATCAGTAGTTACGCGTACGGCTTCATTTACATAGTCATACAAATCTAACCGCAAATCTGACCTCGTGTCAGTCCATTTAAATAGACATGCAGCTCTCTGACAGAAAATGTATTAGTATTTAGTTTCTCAGAATTGTGTTATTCTATACATACCTGACGTTGTCTTGATTGTTGCTGGTGTTGTTCGTAGTGAAGGTGTAGCTGCAAATATAAAATGAACATAAAATTGAATTGTTTTGAAGTAAGATACATTTATGTAATAAACCTTTACTATTTTACACAACTAATTTTGCTGCGATTTCATATGGAATGCAAGAAATAAATTTGGTTACAAATAATGACAGTTGTACACTTACTACAACTGTAGACGAAGACAACATGCATATATCTTACCGTCAATCTGTACACATTGCACTTCATTTGGATAAATTTATACATATATGACCGTTCTTCTGAATGCCAGTTACTATATCCAAATAACCAAAAATATTTTTGACCTTCATTCTGAACGCGTATTTTTTCATTTACATAGATATGCATAGCTGAACGTCAATGTGTATGCGTGTCACTGCACTTACATAAACATATATACCTGATCGTCAATGTGTACGTGTGTTACTGGATTTATATTGACACATATACCTGACCGTCAATATGTACGCGTGTCATTGCATTTACATTGATATCTATACATGACTGTCAATGTGTACGTGTTTCACTGCATTTATATAGACATATATACCTGACCGTCAATATGTACGCGTGATACTGCGTTTATATCTACATATATACCTGACTGTCAGTGTGTGCGCGTGTTACTGCATTTGCATAAACATATATACCTGACTGTCAATGTGTATGCGTGTTACTGCATTTATATAGACATATATACCTGACTGTCAATATGTACGCGTGCCACTGCATTTATATAGAGCTATATACCTGACTGTCAATATGTACGCGTGTCACTGCATTTATATAGACATATATATCTGACTGTCAATGTGCACGCGTGTCCCTGCATTTATATAGAGTTATATACCTGACCGTCAATATGTTCGTGTGTGACTGCATTTACATAGAGATCTATACCTCACCGTCAATGTGCACGTGTGTTACTACATTTACATAAACATATATACCTGACCGTCAATGTGTACGCGTGTCACTCCATTTACATACACATTTGACGATGAATGTGTACATATGTAACTTCATTTACATAGACCTATGTATGAAAGCGTCAATATGTAAGCGTTTTTACTTCAGTTACCTACGTTGTAGACATCAATATCTGACCAATATGTATGACAGTCACCTCTCTAACATTATAATATTGGTATCTGGCCGTTATTCTCTACGCGTACTACACTGTGCTGTGTTAACATAAATATATATATAATTGACAATCAGAAAGTACGCATACGACTTTATTTACATGAACATACATATCTAACCACCAATCTGTACGCGTGTCACTTCATTTATATAAATACACATATCCAACCGTCAGTCTGTATACGTTTCAATTCATTTACATAAATACACATATCCAACGTACATCTATACGCGTGTCACTTCATTTACATAAATACACATATCCAACCGTCAATGTGTACGCGTGTCACTTCATTTACATACAAACACATATCTAAATGTCAATCTGTACGCGTGTCACTTCATTTACATAAATACACATATCTAACCGTCAATCTATATGCGTGTCACTTCATTTAGCTTCATTTACATAGACATACATATGAAACCGTCATTATGTACGTATTTTTACCTCAGTTGCATAGACATATATATATATATCTCGCCAATATATATGACAGTCACCTCTTTAACATTATAATATGGATATCAGGCAGCTATTCTCTACGCGTACTACACTGTGCTGTGTTAACATAAACACATATATAATTTATCATCTGTAGTTACGCGTACGATTTCATTTACATAGTCCTACATATCTAACCGCAAATCTGACCTCGTGTCACTCCATTTATATAGACATGTAGATCTCTGACAGAGAATCTATTAGTATTTAGTTTCTCAGAATTGTGTTATTCTATACATACCTGACGTTGTCTTGATTGCTGTTGGTGTTGTTCGTAGTGGAGGTGTAGCTGCAAATATAAAATGAACATAAAATTGAATTGTTTTGAAGTAAGATACATTTATGTAATAAACCTTTACTATTTTACACAACTAATTTTGCTGCAATTTCATATGGAATGCAAGAAATATATTTGGTTACAAACAATGACAGTTGTACACTTACTACAACTGTAGACGAAGACAACATGCATATATCTTACCGCCAATCTGTACACATTGCACTTCATTTGGATAAATTTATACATATATGACCGTTCTTCTGAATGCCAGTTACCATATCCAAATAACCAAAAATATATTTGACCGTCATTCTGAACGCGTATTTTTTCATTTACATAGATATACATAGCTGAACGTCAATGTGTATGCGTGCCACTGCATTTACATAGACATATATACCTGATCGTCAATGTGTACGTGTGTCACTGCATTTACATAGAGATCTATACATGACTGTCAATGTGTACGTGTTTCACTGCATTTATATAGACATATATACCTGACCGTCAATATGTACGCGTGTCACTCCATTTACATACACATTTGACGATGAATGCGTGCATATGAAACTTCATTTACATAGAGCTATGTATGAAAGAGTCAATATGTAAGCGTTTTTACTTCAGTTACCTACATTGTACAGATTAATATCTGACCAATATGTATGACAGTCACCTCTTTAACATTATAATATGGGTAACTGGCCGTTATTCTCTACGCGTACTACACTGTGCTGTGTTAACATAAATAAATATATTATTGATAATCAGTAAGTACGCGTACGACTTTATTTACATAAACATACATATCTAACAACCAATCTGTACGCGTGTCACTTCATTTACATAAATACACATATCCAACCGTCAATCTGTACGCGTGTCACTTCATTTACATAAATACACATATCCAACCGTCAATCTCTACGCGTTTCACTTCATTTACATAAATACACATATCCAACCGTCAATCTGTACGCGTGTCACTTCATTTACAAAAATACACATATCCAACCGTCAACCTGTACGCGTGTCACTTCATTTACATAAATACACATAACTAACCGTCAATCTGTACGTGTGTCACTTCATTTACATAAATACACATATCTAACCGTCAATCTATACGCGTGTCACTCGATTTATATAGAAATGTAGATCTCTGACAGAGAATCTATTAGTATTTAGTTTCTCAGAATTGTGTTATTATATACATACCTGACGTTGTCTTGATTGTTGTTAGTGTTGTTGGTAGTTGGGGTGTAGCTGCAAATATAAAATGAACATACAATTGAATTGCTTTGAAGTAAGATACATTTAAGTAATAAACCTTTTTTATTTTACACAATTAATTTTGCTTCGATTTCATATGGAATGCTAGAAATAAATTTGGTTACACACAATGACGTTTGTGCACTTAATACAACTGTAGACGATGAGAACATGCATATATCTTACCGCCAATCTGTACACATTGCACTTCATTAGAATAAATATATACATCTTCTGAACGCCAGTTACTATATCTAAATAACCAAAAATATATATGACCGTCATTCTGATCGCGTACTATTTCCTTCACATAGACATACATAGGTGAACGTGAATGTGTATGCCATATATACCTGACCGTCAATGTGTACTTGTGTTACTGCATTTATATTGACACATATACATGACCGTCAATATGCACGCGTGTCACAGCATTTACATAGACATCTATACCTGACCGTTAATATGTACGTGTTTCACTGCATTTATATAGACATATAAACCTAAGCGTCAATATGTACGCGTGTTACTACATTTATATAGACATATATACCTGGCCGTCAATATGTACGTGTGTTACTGCATTTATATAGACATATATACCTGGCCGTCAATATGTACGTGTGTTACTGCATTTATATAGACATATATACCTGACCGTCAATGTATACGTGTGTTACTACATTTATATAGACATATATACCTGACCGTCAATGTATACGTGTGTTACTACATTTATATAGACATATATACCTGACCGTCAATGTGCACGTGTGTCTCTGCATTTATATAGACATATATACCTGACCATCAATGCGTACGCGTTTTACTGCGTTTATATAGACATATATACCTGACTGTCAGTGGGTACGCGTGCTACTGCATTTATATAGAGTTATATATCTGACTGTCAATATGTAAGTTTGTCACTGCCTTTATATAGAGTTATATACCTGACTGTCAATATGTACTCGTGTCATTGCATTTACATAGAGACCGTCAATGTGCACATGTGTTACTACACTTACATAAATACACATATCCAACCGTCAACCTGTACGCGTGTCACTTCATTTACATAAATACACATATCTAACCGTCAGTCTGTACGTGTGTCACTCCATTTACATAAATACACATATCTAACCGTCAATCTATACGCGTGTCACTCCATTTAACTTTAGTTACATAGACATACATATGAAACCGTCAATATGTCCGCATCTTTACATCAGTTGCATAGACATTTATATATATATCTCGCCAATATGTATGACAGTCACCTCTTTAACATTATAATATGGATATCAGGCCGCTATTCTCTACGCGTACTACATTGTGTTGTGTTAACATAAACACATATATAATTTACGATCAGTAGTTACGTGTACGACTTCATTTACATAGTCATACATATCTAACCGCAAATCTGACCTCGTGTCACTCCATTTATATAGACATGTAGATCTCTGACAGAGAATCTATCAGTATTTAGTTTCTCAGAATTGTGTTATTCTATACATACCTGACGTTGTCTTGATTGTTGTTGGTGTTGTTGGTAGTGGGATTGTAGCTGCAAATATAAAATGAATGTAAAATTGGATTGTTTTGAAGTAAGATACATTTATGTAATAAACCTTTACTATTTTACACAACTAATTTTCCTGCTATTTCATATGGAATGCTAGAAATAAATTTGGTTACAAACAATGACATTTATACACTTAATACAACTGTAGACGAATACAACATACATATATCTTACCGTCAATCTGTACACATTGCACTTCATTTGGATAAATCTATACATATATGACCGTTCTTCTGAATGCCAGTTACTATATCCAAATAACCAAAAATATATTTGACCGTCATTCTGAAGGCGTGCTGTTTCATTCACATAGACATACATAGCTGAACGTCAATGTGTATGCGTGTCACTGTCTTTATATAGACATATATACCTAAGCGTCAATATGTACGCGTGTTACTGCATTTATATAGATATATATACCTGACCGTCAATATGTACGCGTGTTACTGCGTTTATATAGACATATATACCTGACCGTCAATGTGTACGCGTGTTACTGCGTTTATATAGACATATATACCCGACTGTCAATGTGCACGTGTGTTACTACATTTACATAAACATATATGCATGACTGTCAATGTGTACGCGTGTCACTCCATTTACATACACATTTGACGATCAATGTGTGCATATGTAACTTCATTTACATAGACATACATATGAAACCGTCAATATGTACGCTTTTTACTTCAGTTACATAGACATCAATATCTGATTTGTTAAGTGTTACACGGAACACATCTCTATATTTGACCAATGTGTATGCAAGTCACTTTTTCTAACATTATAATGAGGATATCTGGCCGTTATTCTCTACGCGTACTACACTGTGCTGTGTTAACATGAATAAATATATAATTGACAATCAGTAAGTACGCGTACGACTTTATTTACATAAACATACATATCTAACCACCAATCTGTACGTGTGTCACTTCATTTACATAAATACACATATCTAACCGTCAATCTGTACGCGTGCCACTTCATTTACATTAATACACATATCTAACCGTCAATCTGTACGCGTATGACTTCATTTATACAGTGCTGTGTTAACATAAACACAAATATAATTTACCATCAGTAGTTACGTGTACGACTTTATTTACATAGTCATACATATCTAACCGAAAATCTGACCTCGTGTCACTCCATTTATATAGACATGTAGATGTCTGACAGAGAATCTATTAGTATTTAGTTTCTCAGAATTGTGTTATTCTATACATACCTGACGTTGCCTTGATTGTTGTTGCTGTTGTTGGTAGTGGGGTTGTAGCTGCAAATATAAAATGAGCATAAAATTAAATTGTTTTGAAGTAAGATACATTTATGTAATAAACCTTTATTATTTTACACAATTAATTTTGCTGCGATTTCATATGGAATGCTAGAAATAAATATGGTACTATTTCATTCACATAGACATACATAGCTGGACGTCAATATGTACGCGTGTTACTGCATTTATATAGACATATATACCTGACCGTCAATATGTACGCGTGTTACTGCGTTTATATAGACATATATACCTGACTGTCAGTGTGTATGCGTGTTACTGCGTTTATATAGACATATATACCTGACTGTCAGTGTGTATGCGTGTTACTGTGTTTATATATACATATATACCTGACTGTCAGTGTGTATGCGTGTTACTGCGTTTATATAGACATATATACCTGACTGTCAATATGTATGTGTGAAGTAATGAGTAATTAAAGAGAATGAAATATATAACTTTTATTGTAACTTATGATATGCAATCGTATAGACCTTTTTATTCTTAAAAACATGGCGCGGCCATTATCGACTTCCGAGTGTGTCCCCTATTAGTAATATACAACAATATTATGTTCTCGGGGTTTATCGATACGCTAATGTATGGTTTCTCTAGTACAGGTGTCACAATATACTGTTATTTCGGCTTGAAATTCAATGACAACACCTGATGTGAAGTGATTTGTAAACGGAAATATAATGACAACAAATATATTACCTTGTATGTATTATTATTTTTGTTTAATTACCGTTATTTTCCCCATACAAAATCAGTATAAATCCTACTGCATGGACTTTTTTTCCTTTTTTTTTCTTTGCTTTTCAAGCATAAGAAAAAAGGGGTAATCAAATTAATATTTTGTATGAATTTAAAAAGTAAATATATAAATTATAATATAAGCTTTTTGAAATTATTACTATACGATTTAAAGTGAAGACTTATAAACATAGATACAAAATGCAACTATTTTGCGTTTTCGAATTTCAAGCCGTCTTCAAGTTGTGTCCTTTGCAAGGTTGATCACTGTGGTTATAAAAGAAAATATGTATGTCGTGGGAATATTTTCTAGGTGATCGGAATTAGGTTGTCTTGTAATATACAGGATGTACCCAATATACAGAAAGACCCCTTCTGTGAAGCAATCTATTTTGAGATGCCATTCAATGA
>MJUT01046945.1:14274-28105 GCA_002080005.1 Gigantidas platifrons
GTAATATAACTGCAGCACTGCTCGTAAGACGTTAAGCAATAATCAATTAATCAATCAAAACAAAGAGTGTATAGCTAAATGTATGAATAAACACGTAGATACCTAATGAAGTGCGCACGACATATTACTGGAATAAACTTGATAATGTACGCTCAAAGTCAAATGATCGGAAACTCAAATGGGAGCAGGCATTGGTTTTCTTATTCTGAAAGTTTGTGATCTCCCAATATCAGGTGAAAGAACTTACATTGCCATATATAAATAAATATCAAATTACACCACATTTTATATATTACAAATGTAACAATATCAACGATATGACTAAGCTTATGTTATACGTGTAATTCCAATTATTTTGGTATATTTTAACCATATTTATGTATCAAAATATTAATAAACAATAGATATGTCTGCCAATTACACATCTTATCTGTGAAATGTCATTGTCGGCACCGATATGAGCAAATTGGTCACCACAAACAAACATTTATGGATTTTCAACGACATATGTTATGGTCGTGGACGTTCCTATGTTCGGTGATGTGAGAGGTGATTGATTATTTTGTTGATATTAGTAGAATTGCTGATCATCGCTGTTTAAACTTTCTTTTGTTTTATTGATGTGGGTAGAATTGTTGACCATCACTGTTTAAACTTTCTTTTGTTTTATTGATGTTGGTAGAATTGGTGACCATCACTGTTTAAACTTTCTGTTGTTTTGTTGATATTGGTAGAATTGTTGACCATCACTGTTTAAACTTTCTGTTGTTTTGTTGATATTGGTAGAATTGTTGACCATCACTGTTTAAACTTCCTTTTTTTAAGCAAGTCATTTTTTTTCAATTCAAGCTACAATCCCCTCTACATTTTTTAAGTGCCCATTAGAACGAGGTGTAAACGAGTGTCTCGTGTTTTAAGAATGTCACACTCATTACTCGTAAAATACTCCTTGTGATCATGAGGTTATTAGGAGTGGACCATATCACCCATACATAGGACAAGCTCAATGTAACAATGTAAGCTTTTTACCTGGATAATGTTTGAGTTGTTCTAATCATGAATATTGCTGATATATTACACTTGTCTTTAAGCTATAATCAATCAATCAATATGTATATACATGTATATAACAGCTCTCAATACATTTCTTTTCGGTACAAGCCTAAATAATTCCAACTGTCGACATGGGAATACGCACGTGTTTTGTGGCAGACTATCATATCGGGTAGATGGCGGGAATTTAGTCATTCGAGAGCTTACATGATAACATCTACCAATCTTGTTATGAAAACACAATTTAAAATTAAATAGATAAAACAATATGATAGCTTAGTATTTAATGTGACATGCACCTTCAGGGTTTAGGTTTATTTTCTTAATAGTGTGAACTTATTGGTATATTTGTCTAATGTTCTGTATTTATATTTGTAGATTTATTAGATATCCACAGCTGAATTGGAATCTTAGGACTTTTATTTTGATATATATATCAGCTGTCAGTCCAAATTATTTACCTGGTTACATGACCGTACATTATTTGTTAAATAAGTCTTTTTTTTTATTAAATATCGGTCGACTGTTTTGTAACCACGCCATAACAAAAGTACACTTGTCTTTGTAAAGAATAGAAATGTTTTATGTTCGGGTGAACATTTGAAATAGAACATAATAAAAGTACACTTGTCTTGGTAAAGAATAGAAATGTTTTATGTTCGGGTGAACATGTGAAATAGAACATAACAATATATACCCATCACCTCAGCTAAATCTGTATGTATGAAGAGAAGATAAATGTTATATGTCGTTCAGCCAGTGGTGAGAGACTACTTGACACAAACTTATGTGACACAGAGGGTCAGTGGGAATCTCTATGTTGTTACAATGCCCTTCACCAATAAAGCTGACTATCTATATATAACTCAATTTCTGTTGAAAGTGACATGATTAAGTGTATATGAATAAAACCAACGGAGTAGACTTTTCATGAATAGTTATTAAAATAAAGTGAAAAATAAGCAAAATTACCACACTGTCGGAACAATTACAATATCAAATATCGAAATCGTAGAAAGTGGCAAATTTGATACCTCTAACACTTAGATACACAACCGCTCGCTCCCCTGCCTTGGTACAGGCACTTCAATCAAATGTGGCGGAATTAAAAACTTATTACGGGTCCAAGCCTCCCCTATTAGTGATATGATGTGCTCATGCAAGTGCTTTCTACATGTGACTAAAATCCCAACCCTCACATATATTATAAGGAGGCTATTCTTCTATTCATCCATGTGTTTTGTTATAAGTTATTTTCATTTGAAATTCATTTCACAAAGTATACTAATTTGTATCGCCCTTCACTTCAGTATTCTGATTTTAACGTACATAAAACTCAAAATACATATTACAAAACTATATTAAATTCACGCTTGTATGTCAAATATTTTAGGTCAAATTGTAACGGCTTCTCTTTTAAAAGTACGACTATTTTGTACAATACAAGTATGTTAATTCACCGTATACTATTATAACGTCAAACTAAATATATTGGCTTCAAGTGCAAACCTTTTAATAATGAGATCTATATTACATTTGATCACAGAAACCAGTAGAGTACAATTGGTATTTGAATTTAAATATAATATAGATGAAGGTGGTTGTCCTTTTATGGAAAAAGTAAAAAGCACTTTTTGACATATTTTTTTCATAATTCAGAATTAATTTCACAAAAACTACACCATTCCGTATTGCTACCGCTTTGTTAAGCTCCATAGATTATAATTTTTTTCTTTTGAAAATGTAAAAACTTGAAAACTTGTTTTGAAGATTTTTTTCAAATGTTGAAATCTATACTTAGTTGTAGAATGTGATGCAAGATATATGTGTAAAAAGAACATTAGAGAAAACCGAGGGGAGAGTCATGAATGGCCAATCTAGAGAGAAAAGCAACGGTGGGCACAAGACAGAGAACGAAGACCAAACAAAACACAGCAGAACACTGTAAAGATCAGAAACACGGACCATACCAAAATAGACTGTATTTGAAGTATATATGGACCTTATTTGCAACCATTGCCTAAATTATGAAACAATTGCACTGTTTTGTTATGATGTACCTTTATAGGTTTAGTTTTATGGTGCTTAACGCCACTTTCAACAATATTTCAGTTATATCGTGGCGGTCAGTTTTATTGGTGGAGGAAAGCGGTTTATCCGGAGAAAACCATCGGCCTACCGCAAGTCACTGACAAACTTTATCACATAATGTTGTACCGAGTACATCTGGCCATGAACGGGATTCGAACTCACACGGCTAGTAGTGTATAGGCACTGACTGCATAACTAGTTGTTAATCCAACTACCATACGATCACTACCACGAGGGCCCCTGTAACTTTATGTCAAAGTGACAAAATAGTAGGATCTATCTTTAAGAGGATTACATCGTGTATATAAAAGATATATATGTCCTTCTATATTCGTAATTCCCAAATAAAAACCATTTGACAGAGCTATTGTAATTCGTCGTGTTTACGATCAGTAATACATTGAAGACAACACCAAAGTTAACATTTTTTTTTACATAAATCTGAAGGACATACGGAATGAATGAAATGAAAGATATACAAATAACATTAAATGTTTTGTTATTCCTTTGTGAGTTTGACTCCCGCCACGTACCAGATTAACTAAATATATGTGATATAAAGTTTATCAGTTACTTCTACGTTTTTATCAATGAACTCAGATTTCCTACACCAAAGCACTGAGCATTAATTTAAAAGGTAACATCCAACCAACCTACCACAACCTTCGAGGAAGGGAACATACTGTGGTATCACCCCATCATGCCGCCACCAAATTTTTAGGAAGATTGCATATTGTGGCTACAGCCAACATCAACCACACAACATTTGAGAAAGTGTGTGTTTTGTGGTAAAACATATGGAACTGCATTTTTTACCCCGGTTTATTGAGCTACCGTTACCTTCCCCGTCTGTGAGACATTCTGTTTTTGACAATTGAATGACACCGACATTAAGGTATATGCTATATAAAAGTTTGAAGATACCAAAGTGGTAATCAGAAGCCGTACATCGAAGAAGACCAGACAATACAATGGTCAAGATGATAGGACAAACAATGATCTACAAAACACTACACAGAAAACAAAAGATCGAGCAAGACAAAAAATACTGGCAGTAAACTCGAGTGCGCCGGAAGGGTAAGCAGTTCTTGCTCCACATGTGGAAGCCGTCTAGTTATTTTTGTTCTAATCCCAGTGATACATAATAAATGAGGGAAGGACCGGATTGTGATTGCGACAAACGGAATATATCCGTTGTTATTTGTGACACAGACATTCAATAGCAAGTCACGGAGGCGATCGTAATCTTTTAAGATGATGACTTCAACTTAACCACTAAGGAACTCATGGTTCAGTGGCTTTTTTTTGTTATAGAATGGTCTTTAACTTTTAGCCAAAACATCAGAATATGTTGTTTTTGTTAAACATATTCTATTGTCAAGCAATTATAGACAATGGATCAGACACAAGTTATAAACTTACGAGGTCTTCTCCGTCAATATGCTCCTTATGTAGATGTCTTAAATTAGGAGAGGTAAAGACAAGAGCATGGTTAGGAGAGGTAAAGACAAGAGCATGGAGAATTTGTCACACCATCGAATACACTGTTGTGAATGGCTTCGGTTGTAACTTTGTTTATGTCTTGATTTTATCTTTATTTGGACATCTCATTAAATTGTTCAATAAAATGAATAACAAACAATACCACACTGTACGAACAGTTCTAAACTCAAACATAACAATCTTAAATAGAGACAAAATCTTCTAATTACGGTTTCTGGTTACCTCATGATATCTTCAAACTAACACGCATATACATTATCGCTCACTTTCCTGACTTGATACCGGCATCCAATATAAAGTGGCAGGGTTAAACATGTTTTATTGTCCCTAACGTTCCTCTTAGTGAAATGATGTGGTCAATTAGCTACATCTCACATATGATCATATTAATAATATATATTTTAGTTTTCAGTATTAAATACAATTACTTCGTTTATTTATTTTTCAATAGTATTGAATTTAAAAAATAACTTTCTAGATTCTCTTTTTTGATTTGCAATTTGTACAAATATATATATTTTTTAAAGTACATGAAGTTCAAAAGTCTAATTAAGTAAATATCCCTGTAACAGTTTTCAGACAATATTTCAACTTTCCCCCCTATTGATCTGTAAAATTCTGGTCTGTTGCAAATGAATTAATCTAATTACGTCTGTAAATGTGTGAAGCACACAATTAAATTTGACCAATATATTCACTGTCCATTAATTCTATTTACGGTCAAATAAGTTGAACAGTTGACCTATAATTTAAACATTTTTTTTTCAAAATCAACGATGTTCACCAAATATAAAGTCCACTCAGATTTATAACAATTTTAATGGAAGCTCATTTTATTTTATTATGAATTAATTTAATGGAAAATCCAGACACACAGACACAAGACACATGACAAGGACACACCAAACAGAAAGCATTACACCCAAATTAAGGATGAACAACGCAGACCCCACAAACAACCAGGGTGAAAGGAGGTTCTCGTGAAGTGTACACAGTTCCTGTTTCTAAATTACACACATTTAAAACATTTAGAATATTTTGTTTTCTTCTTTCATTTATATTTTTTATTATTAATGTTAAATTTCTGATTTCACACATCACGACGGGATATATTGATGGAGCAGTAGATATTGTCTCTTTCTTCACACTTTTATAATAAAATACTATAAATACTACACTGTCGAAACAGTTCCTAAATCCAATAGAAAAATGGCAAAGACAAAATCGATAACCCTAAAGCAAAAATATATGACAGCTCACTTTCATGGCTGGTACAGGCACTTCAATACAAATGGCCGAGTTAAACAAGTTTTATTTGCCCCAACATGTAAGAGTTCCTGTTGACTCAGACTTTGCTCGTTTGCTTTGGTTTATCTTTACATTTGCACTGTTTTTGGTTTTTGCACATCCGGATAATACATCTGCATCAATATTTTATCTGATTAGGATAGTGTACGTATATCATGTGATCTGTCAGATTTATATCTACGTATATCACGTGATCTGTCAGATGTATATCTACGTATATCACGTGATCTGTCATATTTATATCTACGTATATCATGTAATCTGTCATATTTATATCTACTTATATCACGTGATCTGTCCTATTTATATCTACGTATATCATGTGATCTGTCCTATTTATATATCTGACTGGAGGCAGAATACTCTAGTAATCTTATACAATCACTTTAATATATTTTTCATATTCTTGTTAAAGCATTTTAAGAAATAAAAATAAAAATAGGGCGTGGATAGACTAAATAATAGGAGAATAAATAGTCTACATGAGTCACCATTATATACACCAACTATCTTGATTTCTTCAAATAAAGCCATGGATGTTGTAAGCTTAAAGTTATGTGTCTTTGATGCAAAAATGTACATTAATAATTGCATTTATTATTGATATTTATAGTTGTTAAATAATGTAATTATTATTAGGGCTAAGGTTTCTCCCCCTTCATACATTGGTGATCTTGGCCGAATTTGGCTAATGTTTCCTTGCATCTAAATGAATTCTAAATTACGGTCAAACTTGCTTTAGTGACTACCTCTGGTAAGTAATAACTTGTATTATAGGACCTTAACTTTAATTTCCCTTCACGGTGCATTACATGTTTATAAAACTTGTATTTAGCGAACACCTTTCTTATGTGAACCTATTTCAATGTTCCTTTGGAAGGTCACATAAGACAAGTTTAACTGCATTTGGCCTTCTAATGTTAAGACTTTCAGCGTACCTGATAAAGGTTACTCTAAAATCGTGTCGTGCCAACAATATTTGATATCTACGTTTTTATTGCAATCTTATGATAATTATTACTTACATCTATCACTCAACCTGAATAAAAACGTAGATATATAATTATGTGCGTGTGACACATTTCTGGGTCGAATAATCTTCATCAAATACGCTATAAGTCGAAAGATTGGAATAAAAGCCATACAATCTTAAAATTCTTTGCGAGAAATAGCATTTTCCTGGATTTATATGTTTTATAATTATGCTTTATCGTTGAGTTTGGACTGATTGTGTGTGTGATGGTGGGTATCCATATCGTCTATTGGCAAGAAATCATTATTTATTGGGAATCTGGAATTTGCTAAAAAAAAATCTTCAAATCAGACCGGGAAAAGTTTATTCAACAATGATATATGCAAAAGAAAAATAAAAACAAAAACATTACGACACTGTAGGAGCAGTTCTAAAACTTATAGAAAGAGGCAACGTTATTAACAGTAACAAAAACATTACGACACTGTAGGAGCAGTTCTTAAACTTATAGAAAGAGGCAACGTTATTAACAGTAACAAAAACATTACGACACTGTAGAAGCAGTTCTAAAACTTATAGAAAGAGGCAACGTTATTAACAGTAACAAAAACATTACGACACTGTAGGAGCAGTTCTAAAACTTATAGAAAGAGGCAACGTTATTAACAGTAACAAAAACATTACGACACTGTAGGAGCAGTTCTTAAACTTATAGAAAGAGGCAACGTTATTAACAGTAACACACTTATACATGACCATTCACTGTTCATGACTTGGTACAGTCACTACAATAAAAAGTGACGGAGTTAAACTACTCTTAGGGACCCAAATCTAGTGAACGGAAGCAGTCAGTGTCATGCAAGTGGGTTTTTTTCACATGTGATTAAAATGCCAACCCTTACATATAGGGCGAAAGCATTATCATAACGAACGCAAAATTCTTGAACATTATGCATGATATACTAGTATAAGAAGAGTCAGTGGCTTTAACCATTAATTATATGTTGGATAGTATACAAGACCTCATCAGGTTATAAGACTGAAACAATAGTCACTGTCATTGTACTTTTATATATATTTTTTTAATATATTCTGTTTTGTCGTGACAATGTTTTCCTCAGTAACAATAAATAGAAGTGCCACATTACTTGTCTAACGTATGATATTCATGATCTTTAATTACTTGTCTAACGTATGATATTCATGATCTTTGATTAACATACATTATAATGATACATTTCTCAATCCTTTTAAAAAAATTTTTATTATGGAACCTAACAGATTTGTTTATAATATCGTACAGATTAGATAGAAACAGTTTTTTCAACAATGCTATATGCAATGAAATGAAAAACCAAAAATACCACATTGTCAGAACAGTGCCAATATCTCCAAATCGAAAAATCATAGAAAGGATCGAAATCGATACCGCTAACACATGAATATATATACATGACGGCTCACTCGATACTCCTAACACGTAAATGTATATACATGACCGCTCACTCGATACTCCTAACACATGAATGTAGATACATGACCGCTCACTCGATACTCCTAACACATAAATGTATATACATGACGGCTCACTCGATACTCCTAATACGTAAATGTAGATACATGACCACTCACTCGATACTCCTAACACATAAATGTATATACATGACCGCTCACTCGATACTCCTAACACATAAATGTATATACATGACGGCTCACTCGATACTCCTAACACGTAAATGTATATACATGACCGCTCACTTGATACTCCTAACACATAAATGTATATACATGACCGCTCACTCGATACTCCTAACACATAAATGTATATACATGACCGCTCACTCAATACTCCTAACACATGAATGTATATACATGACCGCTCACTCGATACTCCTAACACATAAATATAGATACATGACCGCTCACGCGATACTCCTAACACATAAATGTAGATACTAGACCGCTCACTTTTCATGGTTTGTTACAGGCACTTCAATAAAATGTATAAAATGTACCACACTTCACACACAGCAGCAATTTAACAGTCATTTAGGTTTTTTTCAAAAAAGCCTGAGAAAATGCATCGCTGGTTTTTTTAATCTTTATGGATTGACATAATCGGAATTTATTCTCAGTTTCTTATGTTTTGTCACAAGGCCCAGTTATTTTATGATGTCTTGCTTTGTTTGATATATACGTGATGTTCAATGTGTATAATTAATCATTTGTAGCAATAAAAATGATATATTCTGCAGAATAAAAATGTGTCTTTCTTCAAATGTATATTTTATTCATATTGAGAGTATTATATAACTCATGTTACTTCTAGACGTCCAGACTTCCCATGAAATATAAGAAATTCTGCATTTTAATGTCTACTTTTAAATTGTCACAAAAAATTAAAATTGGGTCTCTCATTAACTACCTGCCGAAATGAAAACATTTTTCAGCACTGTTGATGTCTATTCAATAAATCTACACTATGTAAGTTAACCAAATTAGCACAGAAAAACACAATAATCAGATGTTACAAAAATGTAGTACTGTATAACCTGGAAACAAGAAAAAACCACATCGATCTTTCTACCTTATAAACAAAGGACATTATGTTACATTGAAATTAAAATGATGATGATTTTTCGTGTTATTATATAAACGACGGGTGCTACTATCTGGACAGGAACTGCTCACCCTTCCGGAGTACCTGAGTTCACCCCCTGATTTTATTGATGTTCGTGGTTCATAGTCTTCTGTTTTCTGTGTAGTGCTTTTGTTCTTTTGGCCATTGTGTTGTCTGTCCTTCTTCACATTATGGATTATGTTTGTCTCTTTAGTATCCTCTGTCTTTACCTAATGGTTGTGTTTATTGTGGTCATATGGTATGTTTTTGTAGTGGTTCGTATTGTCTAATAATTTGCCCCTTCTAGGCTCTCCTGAAATAAGCAGCCAAATTCTTCAAACGTGCACTAAACATGTAGATCTCTTAAGATTAAGTCTTTAAGGTTTGAATATATATATGTCGTCTTTTGCATTTGAATGAGCGCAACTTTTAGCAGACTTTAAATACATAAAGTCTATAATTTGACTGAATCTGTTAATGATGGTGCTTAATTATATAAATTAGCATAATATGATAATAAAACCTTCCATTTGATTCACATTAAAATGAAAAGATATTACCAATTTATTACCATTTAATATGTTTCGCTTGTTTTAGACTTTGTGTTAATAATGTGATGTTTCCAATAGAAATGCATGTTACATCAATATTTATACTGAATACTTTCACTTTCCAGTACTTAGATGTGGGGGAGTACCTAATGAAAATTATGACAAAAATGCTTAGTGCGCACTATATTAGATATCCACTTTAGTATTGCTCTCATTGGGTAGAAACCTCTGTATATGGATTATTAGTCCCCGTAGGTAGTAGTCAGTGTTAATGCATTATATATATTTATTATTTTATTATTATTATCAATACGCATAGGAATAAAAATATTCCCCAATAGTTTTGCCGAGGAAGATTAACATTTTTCCTTTGCCAACTTTTGAAGTTGCATGTTTTATGTCGGCAGAATTCCAGCTATTTACAACAAGTACAAAACAAGTTAATAAACTAGATAAAAGGGAGGAAAAACAAAGAATCTACAGAACCAAGGGTTCCTATTGGTTATTAGAGCTTGTGAGTCATATTAGTATTTCCTTGATAGAGGGTTACTGCTAACAAGGAAGCTACAGAAACAAGTGTTCCTAGTGGTTATTAGAACTTGTGAGTCATATTAGTATTTCCTTGATAGAGGGTTACTGCTAACAAGGAAGCTACTGAACCAAATGTTCCTAGTGGTTATTAGAGCTTGTGAGTCCTATCAGTATTTCCTTGATAGAGGGTTACTGCTAACAAGGAAGCTACTGAACCAAGGGTTCCTAGTGGATAAAGTGAAGCCATCACTTCGAATATCTTACGGTCGTCGCCATGACTTTGCTAACCGTTTCTCGTAATCCCAATCCGATCCTTTCCTCATTCATTATTCACCGGGTGTGTAACAAGAGAAACACGACGGGTGCCACATGTGGTGCAGGAATTGCTTACACTTGCGGAGAACCTGTGTTTACCCCCGGTTTTTAGTGGGTGGTATTTCTCGATCTTTAGCTTTCTGTGTAATGTTTTGTAGATCGTCATTTGTCCTTTTGTCCTTTTTCTTTTTACCATTAAGTGTCAATCCTTCTTCGATTTACACCTTTTGATTACCACTTTGGTATCTTAGATTTACACCTTTTGATTACCACTTTGGTATCTTAGATTTACACCTTTTGATTACCCCTTTGGTATCTTAGATGTACACCTTTTGATTATCCCTTTGGTATCTTAGATGTACACCTTTTGATTACCCCTTTGGTATCTTCAAGCTTTTCTTGAGCTGTGCAGACTATGTTCTAGACCGTTATCACAGGGTATGATAGGTCCTATGGATGATGGTTGACTATTTGCCCTCCCCCTCCAGTAGTCAATATTTTGACACTGACACAATCTATTTTTCTACGATATTTCAATTGTATGTTAGAACTTTGCCGACAATGTGGAATGTTTTGTTTTTCATTTTATTTTCCATACATACATTTATTATTGAAATTCATAGTAATAATGTAATTATTAGTAGAAGGTTCATCTCTGGCAGAAATATGTACCCTCATCCGATTTTGCCTACCATTTTTATATCCTTATGTGTGTTTTCATGCTCCCAGAGACGTTTGAATCATTTGACTTTCCGGTATTTTTGCTTTGAGTGTATATGATGAATGATATCCCAGAAATGCGGCGTGTGCACATTTTAACAAATATGTTTTCTGTCTTAGCTTAACTAGTAATTTGCATTTGTTTTCCTTACGCTACAGAACGTTGTTTATCAATGTGACCTGTTTTTCACTTGTGGAAACAGATTTATATAAGTATAAAAATCTTGAATCACATTGGACAATGTATATGCATTTGAATATTTTGTATGCTTACATTTTCAAGATAATAGTGTTTAAAATTAAGAAATAAATCATGGAAGCTAGAATGTGTTGGGAGTTTTAACATGGGTTGGCAGATATTAGTATTTTATCCCGAGCCAGAAGAGAAAATTTACTAATATCCACCAATCCATGTTAAAACTCATAACACATTCTGGCTTCCATGATTTATTTCGATTCTGATATGTCTAAGAGTACAAATACGGTATTATACTTTGATTGGAAGGCGGTAATTTATAAGAGAACATATAATTATATGTCACCATAAAGTAATTGTTTATTTCATATTCAGTACTGAATTAACAATGTTTATCATATTTACTTTGTAAGAGTAATGACTAACATTTACAGGACCGGGTTAAAGCCAGTTTATGTCCTCAAGCACTTTTTATCAACTTTTTTTATGTAAATACATTGTAAATATCATTTTAAGTCATTTAAATTAATTGTTGTTTTAACATGTAGTAATAAAGCCTATAACATTTATTAGTGCTTTATTTCATTTTTCCTACATTTTTTTTATATTTTTGGTGTGTTTTGGGCCTAATATCTGGCTGATAGAAGAAATTTCCTTGTGGTCAGATTTTTTTGGTGCCCCCTGCCCCCTGATGCCCTAAGCACGTGCTTATTTTACTTAAGGGTTAATCCAGCACTAAACATGTACCTCAACCTGTCCCCAACTATTAACAGCAGCGAGGAATGTGTACTTATAAGGTAGATATACACCTTCCTTCAACCCTTCAACAACAACAACGTATCTAATAATATTCCCCAACTACCAACAGCAGCGAGGATCGTGTACTTATAAGGTAGATAGATATGTACCTTCCCTCAACCCTTCAACAACAACAACGTATCGAATAATGTTCCCCAACTACCAACAGCAGCGAGGATCGTGTACTTATAAGGTAGATAGATATACACCTTCCCTCAACCCTTCATCAACAACAACATATCTAATAATATTCCCCAACTACCAACAGCAGCGAGGATCGTGTACTTATAAGGTAGATAGATATGTACCTTCCTTCAACCCTTCATCAACAACAACGTATCGAATAATGTTCCCCAACTACCAACAGCAGCGAGGATCGTGTACTTATAAGGTAGATAGATATGTACCTTCCCTCAACCCTTCATCAACAACAACGTATCTAATAATATTCCCCAACTACCAATCGCAGCGAGCATCGTGTACATTTGTACTTATAAGATAGATAGATATGCTCATTCCCTCAACCCTTCAACAACAACAACGTATCGAATAATGTAAATACAAAAATAATCTATAATGCTTGGATACATTAATACTAAAATATCTTATTTGTCGACTACAAATTGATACATATCCGCGCGATTGTGTGATTAGGAGTGACACATGATTTAAATGATACAGACTTGTGTTATCATCACATCAAACATATATTTTCTATTTCTGGCTAGGTAATGAAGTAAAACCTTCTATTTTATTTCTATTTAACCTCCACCAACGCCATCTTAAAATGTATAGTTTGTGTATTTAACAAAATTGCAAAAGTGATAAGCTGAATCATATCTAACAAAAAGTGTGCCTACGAGTTTAAGAAGAGTTTGAAGATACCCAAGAGGTAATCAGTACCCTGTAAATAGAAAGACAGACAATACCATGGTCAAAAGAAAGAAGACAAATGGACAACCAACTATATCTATAGAACATTACACGGAAAACTACAGATCAAACAACACGATCCCAATTAAAACCCGAAGGTGAACTCATGTGCTCCGGAAGGGTAAAGCATTTCCTGGTTTACATGTGACGCACGTCGTGTTATTCTTGTTACAAACCCGGTGATAGCTTTATGTATATTGATGACATTAAGTCAGACAATCAATCATAAGACCCATCCC
>MJUT01046953.1:35045-45170 GCA_002080005.1 Gigantidas platifrons
AACATGGAAATCTCCTTCAACTGATAATGGACTGTACTAGCAAAAAAGTCAACTGTAATGCGAAAGAACAGGAAGAAATAGAAAGTCTGGCTAGAGCTATGTGCTACGATCTGCACTTGGAACGCTGTAGGAAAATAGGGGATGTACAGGGAGTATAACAATGTGCTATGAAGACTACAAAGTGACGAACATTCATTTATTGTAACTTTTATGTCATAGTGCATGAATAAAAGCTATTTCAAGCAGTTGGAAAATTTTAGTAGAGATGTGATAAACATTCATTATTTTAGCTTTTATACCATATAGATTGAACTTAGTGCTTTTACCTTTTAGCTACATATATATATTTTATATGTGAATTCCACAGTCTAGTCCGTGTGTATTATAAGCTGCTTTTATGGTTGTGTTTTTATGGATGCGTATAACACATATGTTTTACACCTGCAATGTATATAGCACAATGTATAGATGCGACGCCTTTTAACTACTAATCAGTGATCTTAACCTGAGCTACTGTTTTAAATATGTATATGCATGGAGATGTGACTTTTTTTTAAATATGAGTGAATTCTAGCTAACTCTTAACGATGTATGATATACGAGATGGTAGACTAATTCAACAAATTAACCGGATTTTAGCGATGTATTATATGCATGGACTTTTATGAATAACAAGCTTTTAGTGGGTGCGGGTGCTTTTTTATGTTTTGTTTTAACGATGATGTACATACCTCTTAAAAATATGCTTCATTCAAGCAGTGCTCCACATTCAATGGAGGAAGTTACAGAGCAAGTAACAAGTAGCAAGTTTACCCGGAACTCTCGCGTTTTACCGTATCAAATGACCACATAGATGGCGCTAGTAACGACACTTCCGTAGCTTAGAACTTGGTTTACAAAAATGGCGTCTTAAAATCGCAAATCGCGAGGCAAAAGTGTTCCAAGGAGAGTTGTCAGCTGCTGTAAAAAAAAATATTGATGTGTGTTTTCAGGGAGAAAAATATATATAGAGGCGGAAAAAGCCAATTTCCAAACAGGTAGGCCTTTTTTATTCAGTAAATTTAAGATGAATCGCCAACAGGTACCCCAATGTAAACAAACCGAAGTGACTTACCTTCTCTCTTATATATTATGTCAGAAACCCGGCATGGATAGAAACTACTGTTTGATTGAATTTATTGTATATATGTCATACAGTGATACATACAAAGTTGCAAAATGTTGTTTATATGAAAAAAAATCGATGTTAAAAAAAAAAAATAAAAAAAAGGGGCGGACATAGGGTCCTGTCCACACGTACCTGTGACTAATATTAGTCAACTATGGTAAAATCACAATCTTGCAAAATTCAGGGTTGTTCAATCAATTAAATATCATGCATGTATATGCAGTTACAAACAGGTAACACATTTAGCCTACTTTCTATTTATAACACACACACTTGCTGGTTTTTGCTTGAGTCACATTCATTGTGTACCTTTTACACATAATTCATTTGAAGAAGAAAATCAGGTAAAACTTAAGTCAGCATTCCTAAATATATTTGATAAACTAATTGCCTTTGAAATAATCACCACATTAGATATGTACAAGATTAACTGACAGAAAACGGGAAGGGAGTCTAAACAAAGTCTAATGATGAGACGGAGGAAAAAAGGGGGGTCGTAAACTGATGTAAACAATACAATTTTCTTGTAAACTTTCGGTTAAGATATAAAGATATTAATCAATTTAATAAAAGGCAGATGGGTGTTTTGAGGGAGAAATGTTCAACAAAATGGACAAAATTTACACTCAAAACTAGTAAAACAAGGGAATTCAGGAATGATTTCCGTTCAGGGTGACTGGATTTCCAGTTGAGAGACCATTTTCTATTGGTTGATGATGCTATATCACTCCTGTTTCATTAATTTCATGTCTTAATATAGATTTGTGTCAGCTTTTTCATTGGCCGAAAAATGTAAACAAACCGAACCTCGTGTTTTTACACATTCTAGAATGCACGATTCGAAACACGTTTTTGACTAATATAAACATCGGTCGCTTGTCTGATATAGCCAATCATTTCAAAAAATATATAAATATTTTATAGAAATCACGTTTCTATCACATTTTTGTCTATTTAATACTTTATTTCACGTTTATCCTACAACAGATATCTCTTCTTATATTAAACTATTTGCCGATGATGCCTCACTTTATCTAATCGTTGATAATGATGAGTATCAAGCAGCTGAACAACTAAATAATGATATTGAAAAAAATCATCAGTGGTCCAAAAATTGGTTAGGTTATAGTTGTAGTACTGTATATCTAGCACAACAGCCTGATGTACGGTACAGTTCGAGTCGGCCAATGGCCGACGAGAACACAGTACCGTACATCAGGGTGTTGCACTGGATATACAGTACTACAACGGGCTTGTATTCTGATTGGTCAGTTTGCAGCTGTCAAAATATTTGATGGACATGTCAAAATTTCGCGGTGTTAAAGTCACGTAATCAAAACCCGTGCAGCCAAACACTAATCGCGGGAAATCAGTGTAGTCTGGGCGTCCAAAATGAGCGGTTGGAATATACCCGACTTTTTGTTTGCGGCAGACGAAATAGGGGATTTAACATTATCACAGGCATGCGAAACAATAGAAAATGAGAATTACGCTGTGTAAAACGTATAAAGGAGGAATGGCCCAAAGAGAGCTGAATAAGACATTTCGCCATTATTGTCAACCTGGCAAGTTGATGTATTACATGTATATATTTAACTTCCAGAGAGTGTGGGGGGGGGGGAGGGGGGATACTCACAAAAAAAATAATTCTTGTACCTTTAAGGGTCAAAATTTTCGGATTTACTGTTTCTTCGGTGTACAAAATGTTGCTGTTTGGGAGGGGGGTGTAACTCGAAATATTGGTACTTTTATGAGGTAATTTTGATAAAAATGCATATTTTGACATATTTCTTGCTTATTTAAAACCAAAATTTGGCACCAGAAATTGTATGCGGAGTTATTTTTTGGGGTTCATTTTTTCAACAGGCATTTTTTTGGGTGCGTTTGAAAATTTTATTATTTTTGGGAGGTGAAATTTATTTTCTATGACGAGTGTAGGTACAGAAAATTTTGGTGAGTATTCCCCTAGGATTTAACTGTCGTATATACAATCCGGTAAATGCACAATGTGAGGAAAATGTTGACACGTTTAACTTTTGTCAGCCCGAGCTGAAATAACAATACTGAAAAAAATGTAATAACAATATACCGAACTCCAGGGCATATTTAAAAAAAGATATCCATTAAAAATGACGAATACAAGAAAAAACGGACATTCATGAAATTTTATTTGTTGATCGCGCGATATTTCAGTTGTATTCCGGTGTTTAACTTGGGGGGGGGGGTATATCTTTCAGTAAACAAATACTGTAAATTCAGAAATTAATGCGATATCTTTATTAAAGCGAATAATTTTTCTCTTAGATTTTTTTCTTCTTTTCTTAGTGGGCTTTCTGATGGCTTGGTGTCTGTTTAGTGTTACTTCGAGACATTTAAATGTGCGCAATTTTCACTGTATCCTTTTTTGTTGGTATCTTGTTATTTTAGAAATAATTAGGAAGTTGTTGTACATTTTGACCGTGCTACAACATCTCAGTCTGGAAGTTGTAGTACAGTCAAGCCCCACCCACCATCATAATACAATAAAATTTAACCCAGAAAAAAATGAAATTATGACAATTTCAAAAAAATTAACAAACCCCATCACCCCCCTGTCTATATGAACAACGTTATAATTAAAGAAGTTGATACACACAAGCATCTGGGTGTAACAATCTCAGAAGACGGAAGTTGGAATGTGCATATGAATACCATTATGAATAAAGTTTCACAACGTTTATCTATGTTTCGCAAAGTAAAATTTAAATTAAAACGGCTTCATTTACAGACAATTTATTTTTCTTTTATTAGACCCATTATGGAATACGCAGATATAGCTTGGGATAATATTCCCGAATATTTGAAACAGTCCTTAGAAAATCTACAACTTGAAGCAGCGCGAATAGTTACGGTGGCAATAAACTATCATCTAAACAATTATTGTACGAAGAAACTGGATGGGAAACTCTTCAGTCTCGACGAAATAAACATAAGCTCAACAAATTTCATGAAATGTTTCACAAAAATGCCCCAGATTATCTAAATTCATTAGTTCCTTTACCGATTGCTGAAAGACATAATTACAATACTAGGCAGACTAATGACATTGTAAATATAAACTGTAGAACTTCCTACTATCAAAATTCGTTTTTGCCGTCATCGGTGAAACTTTGGAATAACCTTCCGCTCGAAGTGCGTAACAACCAATGCAAATATAGTTTTAAACATTTTTTGAATAGAAACTTAGTTAAAATTCCGAAATATTACAACTTTGGTTGTAGAAAATCGCAAATATTACTGGCAAGGCTCCGTTTACATTCTAGCTTACTCAAGGATCATTTATTTAGGAAAAATATCATAGACTCGAATTTATGTACGTGTGGTGATGTAGAAAATACCGAGCATTACTTTCTTCGATGTCCAAATTATTCCAATACTAGAAATACTATTATTTGTTTACTAGGTAACATAAATGTAAGAACACTTCTTTTCGGCAACAACCTTCTTTCCGAAGATGAAAATAGAGCTATCTTTATAAAGGTATCCCAGTACATTCTACAAACAAAAAGATTCGATTTAATTGATAATTAACTTATGGTATCAATCCAGCAGAACCTGCATAATATTTTTTGGTTTCTCGACACATTCCGACTTGGCAGATTCCTATTTATTTTACAGATATTTACATTTAGACATGTATCACTGTTGACTACTTAATGCAACAATATTCATTAGATAGGGAGACGGATTTACATAAGTTTGAATAACTTGTTTCTGAATCCCTTTGATATATATACTTTGTATTTACTATGCTGATTATCTTATGTTTGCAACTATATCTTTATTTCATTCAAATAAATATTGTTTAAACTAACAGTGCGTATGGGCAATTTTGCGGGATTTGTAAAGCGGCACCTAGCGGGAATTTTTTACGGTTGTCGTCCCCTGATAGCGTGGTTTTAGAATCAATAGCTGTAACGGTCAAATCGTGGGTTTGCTGTTCGACTGTAAGTAGTGGAGAATATACTCCAACTGTAGATTCTTAAAAATAATCAACGAGACCCGTAAGCGTCGAGTTGATTATTTTTTTTTTAAGAATTTACAAGTTGGAGTGTATTCTCTTACATAATACATTTCTATCTGCAACAGTGTTTTCATTTTATATTTTTACCCTTTTAATGTTCAGAAAACTAAATAAACCACAATTAACAAAAAATAAACAAAACAAAATTTTATCGGCATCCGTGCTTTCGGTTCGTCGTACTTTTGTTGACTCCTCAGCACGTAAATACGACCATCCACACAACGTTGTCACAACGTAATATTACGACGTTGTCATAATGTTGTGGTATGGTCATATTGCGACTAAACTCCTGTTTTATTGGCGAGAAACTCATTGTCAGATGCTTAATCCTTCAGTTAGGGAAGTAATGTACCACTTAATACCACATGTTTTCTCTCATACTAATCTAGCCAATGTCAATTTTATATGCCTAAGCATTTCTAGAAACATTGTCATCCTAGTTTACATAATGTAAAGCATATCACTGCATTATTTAGTACTGCATACCTTGATCTGTGAAATATTATTTCAGTGAGTGTGGGTCCAGGTGGCTCAATGAGTTAGGTCGTTGGATCTAATAACTCATACAAGTCTATCATCAATACGGCATGGGTTCGCGCCCGGCTTTGTAAATTACAAAAAAGGGTGCACTCGACTCGCAGCCGCAAGTGATAAAGTTTACCAGTTGCTTGCTCATGGTCGGAGGTTTTCTCCGGGTACTCCGGCTTCCTCCATCACTAAAACTGGTCGCCATGATATAACTGAAATATTGTTGAAAGTGGCGTTAAGCACCAAAAATCAAATCAAATCAATGAGTGTGCTTTTCAGAATTTAATTTTAGACAACAAAAGCCATAGGTACAATTATAAGCATTTTAAAAGTTAGTTAACTTTATGGCACTGTGAAGATATGTTGAAAGCCTAAAAGAGTCTTAACAATGTATGGCACAACTTAGACATGAACTAAAAGAATGATAAATTAAATACAACTTTATTTATAAAGTCATTAAACAATTCATGTTTGTGACAGTAAACAATGAGAATATAAAGCAATAATTAACAAATATAAGTCAATACTTTACTGGAGTGAAATATGCAGTCTAATCTTACAATGAATGGTCAGCTTGACAGGTGATATATTCTGTTAAAGTAAAGTATCCAATGAATTCCTACAATCTGATTGGCTAATCAAGACGGGGATATCATATAATATTCCCATGATAGACTGGGGATATGAAGCGGATTGTGTGTTGCCTTCTCAAAATAGAATTAATATAAATAACTGATCTTATCTACATAGTAAGCCAACATGTATTTCGAATAATAAATCGTGAAATTAAAGAAAAATAATGTTTTGTTTTCATACAAGGCAGGCCTTCAAGTGGGTTTAGGTCCCAAAAATACATGTAGAGCTTTTAATAGGGCCAAATATCTTGAAAAATAGGGTATAATAAAGAAAATTCAATAATTTATAGGGATATTTTTCTCTACTTTAACCCTTTTCTACTTAAAATAATATAGGTTATACATACCTATGTGTATGATAATTATAAAAAAAAACGCTTACCAACAACATCATGCAATGTATACATACTTTAATATTCAAGTGCTGGATTGAATCATATTTACATGCATATGTAATTACAATACTCTTGAACGTTTTCAAAGGAGGGGAACTTAAAGTTCCTGCAGCTCAGGGAATATGAGCCCATATCCCCTGTGAAGATCCTGAATAACATACAATGTATAATATTTAGAAGTCCTCTCTATATTATATATATAACAAATGTACAAGTAAAAGGAATTAATACCCTACAATCACAGCACAGTATGGATCTGGTACAATCATATGCTAATACTACATGTATTTACACCACAAGATCATTGTTCAGTAGGAGAAGTTGCCACAATAAGATTAAAGGTCCTAATTATCTTCTGCCTGTGGGCCAGGTTCTTGGGGTCTTTCTTGGGGTCTCTGAAACATAATAAATTAAATCTTTAAAATTAACTTTCTTCACTTTAAAGTATCACTTCCAAAATTAAGGGCTACATTAATTTACTGAAATATCAACATTGTAATTGTCTTTATGGGTTTTCTTAACATTTCATTGCAGACTTTTTTAAATGTAACATAATGCATGATTTAAGCATCTTTTTCTGTAAAAGTCTCAAATATTGAGTGGCAAAATAAATTCAGCAGGAAAAAGATTAAACAAAAACTAATGGTTAAACTGAATACAAGGTAAAGGAAGATAGACTTATTATAAAATATATTAAGGGCTTGTAATTTGGACCATCCTTTTGAGCTGGAGCATGCTTTAATGTCTCAGCAATCTGCTCCTCAACCTTTACATTTTATGTAATTTCATACAAGCTCCTGACAAAGATTAAAATATATTTTTCCTCAATAAGTAATCACATTGCCATTCATACTAACAATGTTACTTATATTTTTCAGGCAAGATATTAAAATTCTAAACAGCTTAATACCTTTCTGGTGTTTTAATGACAAGTTTACTCATACACAAGTTAAATGAATAAATCACAAATAATTTTTCTACTAACGAATTCTCTCCTTAAAAACTGCTGATCATATTTCCATAATGCCTTGATTTATTGCAATTATAAGGTATACTACACTTATTATGTAAAAACTTACTTTTAATTATGCCACAAATGGGCAGACTGTTAAATGCTTTTTTGGTCCTTTTTCCTTTCAAGCTATAACCTGTTGTTGTTGCTAAGCACTCTCAGCATCTTTCTGACACTGTCCCCCAGTTTCGTCCCTCCTAACCTGCTCAACAATGTAACCTAACAAATATAAATTCATAAAATTGTATAAAGCAAGCTGTACATACTGAAACTAGCCAATAGCATGCAGTTATTACACACTTTGTAAGGAAATTTGCAAAAATATGTAAGTGTTTACAGAAAATTATCAATGCATGTAATATATTGTATTTGCTTAAACATTAATTACTGTAGACAATAATATTGTCAGCAATTCATTTCTTACACCATAAAAAGCTTTAGGCTATTTTTGACAATTAAAAAATTTCCTAAAAACACTCATGGAAATTAGCATGGGACAGCCCATGTCCTTCAGTCCTGTAAATTTTGATGATTTTTGTTGTAGCCAATCTACAGAAAAAAAAATTCCAAACCCTAATTTCCACCACTGTAGAAAGTGTTTTGAACAAACTCAAACACAGCTACATTTGTAGTGTATTTAAATGCTACTTGACAATCATCAACTTTTTCGCTTGAATAATTATAACAAAAATATCAAGATTAAACAAATAATTAAAAAAAAAGACATAAATTAAAATAAAGTGAAGTTTTCTACTTTGGGGAACATTATACATTTTAAGATGAAAGCCTAACATTTTTTGCTGGCATGGTAAATTGTACTAAAAGTGTAAAAGGAAAAGATCAGGTGATCATGAATGTAACAAAAATAAATACCACTTACAGTACATGATTTAAATTGCTTTTTTTTTCTTATTAAACATGTTAAGGTAAATATTTTAATTTACATACATGTAGATTTGTATAATGGCTGCAATTCCCATTCTAAACTTTATTTACATAGACCATATGTTCAGAAAACCAGTGACAGATAAGGATTTTTCTCAGATACATGTGTGTCATGTGTTATGCATGCTGAGAAGAGATAAGCCTTCAGTTTTAATGTTTACCAATTAATAAAGACTAATTAGTAAGGCTAAAGATGAAAGAAATACATACATGTATGTCAGATTGGATTAATTATAATAGATAAGTTCCAAAACAATTTCGCCAAGACTGTTGAATGGGTTTATTGTTCCATGTTATATTGTACAAAGTAATGAGCATCCTAGATCCATCTTTTCCATTTAAATCAATGTTACATACATTGTGTTAAACAGTTAAGCTCCTAGTCATTAAATGATTGCCAAACCTTATTCAAGTACATGTACTTTGACTACTTGTTACATATGTATATATCAGGATTTTGCCTAAGGTGGGATAATATTTGGCAACTGATAAAACATGCAAATGGATGAAAACATTTATACCGCTTTATTAAGATNATGAATGCATTCTCACGTGTATGTGATGAAAACAGTCAATAGAAACCATCATTCAAATGAAATGAGATTGACAGACATATACAATGTACATATATGCCCCTGTAGTGTAAGAATGTTGGTGGCATTCTCCATTGGCATTGAAAAGGTACGTGTATCAGTGCACAACTATCTAAGACAAATAAATCTAAAAAAAAGTTCAAGTGATAAATGAGTGAAAACTCGGTCTTACGTATTACAGTGTCATTTCTATTAATTAATAGTCGAAATTCTTTTTTTGTACAGTCATATCAGTGTAAAAACCGAACCACTTGAACTACTGTACGTGCCCCCTTTTTCTATATTGACCAGTTGATGTTGATTTTGCGTAAAAAAAAAGTGTACCTACCTTAAGTGTAATCTTCTGATAACTTTACTAATGATGATTAACGATATCTTCTTTCTTTGAATTTTCTTTGTCTTAGTCGAGAATTAAAAGCGGAATTTGATCTGTTGTATCTGAACAATTTTTGAAAGATGCGGGATGCTGCGCGTGGTATCAATACGCATGCGCTGATTTTTACTTAGAGTTTGCCGATAAAATCCAAAGTGTACGAATAGAGATTATATGGCGATAATTTCAAACTTTGCATGAGAATTTAAAAAAATAAGTTTTTTACAACAGTTTTTGTTACTTAAGATATTTTATAGTGTAAATTATTCAAAGATTCGGTTTCTTAACAAATTAGCCTTGTAATTTCAAGATAGTTTTTCTGTTACATAAATATACCATTTACCCCTATCCACAGTCTCAGTTTAGTATTAAGTAAACATTGACTTAGACGCACGACCAAAAACGAAAAAAAT
>MJUT01046961.1:3628-46390 GCA_002080005.1 Gigantidas platifrons
AAGCCGACTGCAACTTCGTTGCAACTCGGCTAATAAAAGATGAATTTTTTTGTTCAATATTAATTAGACCACTACATGTATGAAATGTACATGTTTTTTTTTATGTCTTATGATCTGTGTTGAAAGAACTAATATACACATTATTTTTTCTAAAGATATATAGCTTTTACCACTTATTAAAACTGAATGTTCTGTAAAGTATTTGATTTAATGTCAGAGGTGTTTTTAGTTGTTGCTTTGTCCATATTGTTGGATTTATTGTCCTTCACTGTTTGAAAATATGACATGAATTGTGAAAACCATAGCCCTTAAGCTTGAATGCCTGGATTATTCACATTAAAAATCTGACATGCAGCTTTTTTAGGTAGATAACTGTTTTTGTGAATTGTTAAATTTTTATCATATTCTATAAATATATTTTTCTAACTGATATATATTAATTATTAATCCAAGACCTGCTACCATTCTGGAGCACCTGAATTCATCCCCGGTGGGGTTTGTGTTTCTCACTCTTCAGTATATGTTTTGTAGTTAATTAAAAACTAGACATCAAACTTAGTGCTCACAACACGTTTCTGGAATAACCTTCATCAGGTACTCTCAGAATCGAAATATTGGAAAGCCAAATAATTAAAAGTTTTGGGAGCAATAAAACCAAAGGACCTAAACAGGATAGTTAAAATCATTGTTTGTCATTTTGTTCTCCAATTTACAGCTTCTGATTACCCCTTTAGTATCTTAGATTTACAGCTTCTGATTACCCCTTTAGTATCTTCAAACTTTTCTTAATCACAAACTAGAAATAAATCATCAAGAAAAATCAGTTATAACTTGTTATTCCATTATTATGCTTGATTAATAATAATATTGATAGTCCCAAAATATAGTATATTTATGGTTGATTAATTTTTGAATTATGGATATTCTACTTTATTTTGCTACCAGCAATTTTACTGTTAACTGGAGTATAAAATCAGGAAATACGATATTTCCTAAATTCATTATTGATTAATGATTATGGTCATGCATGTGTAAACTAGACACTAGACATAAATCACATTTTATTTAATTCATGCCAGATTTTTAATCTTTGAATGTACAAATGTTAAACCTATTTTTACATTGAACATATCAACTGAAGTACAGTAATATCCCTCTCATCAAAGGCCACCCCTCTTGTCCGGCCTAATTTCAGATATAAGGATATGATATAGTAAAATACTAGTTAAGTGATCCCTACAGAGAGACCACCCTCTTTCAATGTCACCTTTTTATTGCAGAAGGGGTGACATGTACTGGCATTATAAGAGGTCGACTACTGTACCTACATATTAAAGTAAAAAATAATTGTAATACAACGATGTTTTCCATTAGCCAAAACAAGATGTTGCACGCTACGTTGTGCTAAGAATACCCCCACTCGTTCATTTGTAAGTCACACGGTAAACAGGAAGTAGATGTGCGGTAAACCTGGAAAGGGGAGACACGGTACAAGTCACCATGCCAAAGCCATATCAAATATAAAACAATTTCTTCCAGTAGAAGCTGAGATAACTGTTACGAAAGGTTTCATTACGGCAAACATGAAAAATTCTAAGTCGCACTGTAAACAGGAAGTAGATGTGCGGTAAACCTGGAAAGGGGAGACATGGTACAAGTCACCATGCCAAAGCCATATATCAAATATAAAATCATTTCTTCCAGTAGAAGCTAAGATATCTGTTACGAAAGTGTGAATGGACGGACGGACGGACAAGGTGATTGCAATATAGCCCCCTCTCTACGAGTGGGGGTATAAAAAGATATATAATTATTGGCAAATTGGATATTTTCCCTTTGATGTGTGCTGCTGATAAAGTCTGGATCACTGAACTGACCTTGATCCACAAAAATATTACGTCAGTTCGTAACTCGCATGAGCAAGTTTATCGGTCAATCTGACGTAAAACACATTATGACGTCACTGATTAAAACAATAACGTCAATTTTGAAGGCCTCGACAGACATTATCACAAATGTCCAAGCTCGTCCTATCCGACTTGCTGAGATATTAGCGATAATGTCTGTCTCGATCTTCAAATTGCCATTATTTTATATATGATATGTATAATACTAGTCGTTTGTAATAATATTATTTCATTGTGTAACATATTTTCTGTTGTTATATTACATACACATGCATTTAAATATACTCAGGTCATCTCTCTGAAGACTTGTCTCCAATGTATTTCTTAGTGAAATCTTATCTGGTCAATAAATTGTATTGTCAAGATTGTTTGTTGCTTCTTTTCACAATACTAAAACTATGGTGGGTCCTTCGAATTCTTGCTCATCTTTTTTAGTTTTCTGTATTTTGTTGATTTTTTTTTCTTTTTCGTTCTGTGTATTGTGCCAAATGTTGCTGGTGTTTCTGGATTCCTCCTTCGGTTTTCTCCAACGTTTATCTTGTAATTATATTGTAAATAACAATACAGTACATGTATCTAGAGAAAACCACAGGCAAAGTAGTGTAATTTTGTTATCCTGTATACCCGATGGGAATCAAACTCACAAAAATAGCTGTGATACTTAATAATAAGGCATTTAATTACATAGGTGAAGATGTATAGGGTTAGCCTAGGGTTATGGTGTTTAATGCCACTTTCAACAATATTTCAGTTGTATCGTGGTGGTCAATTTTATTGGTGGAGGAAACCAGAGTACCAGGAGAAAACCACCAACCTGCTGCCAGTCAGTGACAAACTTTATCACACAATGTTGTATGGAGTACAGCTCTCCATTAATAGTTGTAAATCCAACTACCATAGGATCACGACCACAACTACTCCTGTCACAAAATTAGTTGCGATACTGTAAATTCAAAAATTATTGCAATGTTTTTATTTTTGCGAAAAATGCGATTGGTCCCAAATCGCAATAATTTAAACTCGCATTTAAGATTCCTTTGAATCAATTTGTTCAGGAGATTTTAATATGTTTCACATTAATTAGAATCACAATCAATGTTAATTTTCAGAAATTGCAATAATAAATGAACGCATTCATTTCCAAACTTACAGTATATAGGTGTAGATGTAAGAACAGTTTGAAGATACTAAAGGGGCAATCAGAAGTCTTAAGAAGACAGACTATACAATAAATAACCTAACTACGATAAGAAAGCTGTCACCATGGTCCCCTATATTGTCTGTATTCTTGACCTAACTATGATAAGAAAGCTGTCACCATGGTCCCCTATATTGTCTGTATTCTTGACCTAACTACGATAAGAAAGCTGTCACCATGGTCCCCTATATTGTCTGTATTCTTGATCTAACTATGATAAGAAAGCTGTCACCATGGTCCCCTATATTGTCTGTATTCTTGTAGAACCCTTAGGTTAAATCATATGCTTTCCGAATTTAAATATGAACTATAAATATCATTCTGTAAGATACAGGTATAATAATATAAACAGCAAAATAAATATGACTAAATTTATACTCTTCTTTTATTGTATATTTTATTCAATTGGTATCATAAACAGTCAAACCTGTATTAAGAGGTCACCTTTGGGACAGAGAAAAAGTGGTCTTGTAACAAAGATGACCTCTTAAGAGGTTTAATTCATATGAAATTTTCTATGACAGGATAGGAAAAAGGTGACCTTTTAATACAGGTGACTACTTAAGCAGGTTTGACATTAAAAATGAACAATAAAAGTTAATAGTTAAAGCTATACTAAGTAATATAAAAAACATTAAAAGAAAGCCTGAAGTAAAATTCACAGGATAATAGTAGGTAGTGTTAGGGTTATGGTGTTTAACACCACTTTTAACAATATTTCAGTTATATCATAGCAGTCAGTTTTATTGGTGGAGGAAACCAGAGTACTAGGAGAAAGCCACCGACCTGCCGCAGGTAACTGACACACTATCTCACAATGATGTATTGAGTAGACCTCACCATGTGCAGGATTTGAACTCACAACTTTAGTGGTGATAGGCACTGATTGCATAATAAATGTCTGGTTTCATGTATTATCTATTGACTGTCCTTGTTATAAATAGGTAGGAAAACAAAAAAATATCAGTGGAAGGAAAACAAATCATAACGTAGGGTTATAAAAATGTAATTACTTATTTACAAGGTAATACACTACATTTTGTGGTTAAAAAAATTGCAGAAAGCAATTAACTGAGCATTGGTATGTTAAAATCAAATACTATAAATTTTCTGCCGGCAAGGCAACTGCCATATTGATGAAGGTAGTGACACCACTCCGTCTGTTCAGGTTAATTCAAGCATCAGTCATCGACACAATACATATTATCAACCAATAAAGAAAATGTACATTACTGAGTTTTAATGAATAGGAAATCAGACAATATGGGTTTGTAACAGTGTTCTTTCCAGAGGACAAGTTACACTAGTGTATAATTTCCAGAGGAATTATTGCACTAGGTTATTTTTTCCATGCCAACCCTAAACCTAACCCTAATCGGAAATTCTACACGCCGGAATAAAAGTACGCGTTCAGGTTTAGTTCCTTATCATTTTGACCCAGATTATTTGGTAGAGGAAATTAACAGTAGTCAACAATGAATTGCTGAAACAACAGTGAACCATGCCCCTTTTCTGTGTGACTTCAACAATCATTTTTAAGAACATTAATAACTCATCTAAAATATTGTTTATGTTTTCTCCTATAAAAATCAAAATTTTTCAATTGTCTGTCTGACTATACATTTTGTACTATTGGTTATTTAAAAAAAATAGAAACATCAACACTAATTTGTTACATCAATTGTCTGAAATAAACACATAACTTATGGTGGATTTCTCTCCCCTGTGTACAATGTAAATCATGTCGGCAGATACCACAATTTGATTCAAATATAATCATTCATGTTACATTTATAAAATGGTTCTTTCATGGCATTATTCCATACAAACAACACATTTCACCGGTATTCTCATCTGGTAAAGAAGATTAAATGAATTGTTGAATATTGTAGCAGTTATATCTTGATCTCCCAGGACCCAATTTATTGAATATAATAATTAAAATGTGAAGTTGACCACAACGGATGCCAAGTGACACTAAAGGCCCAGGTGAGGTTGTGACGGAACAGAAGTTCCTCTATAATATTTATTCCTAAGAAAATTTATTATGTAATAAAAGTTCCAAAAGGAATTTATTTTATGCAATACATGTTCCACTGACATAATAAAAATACCAGTACAATGGAACATGTATTACATAAAATAATTTCCTATTCAGAACTTTTATTATATAATAAATTTTCTTAGATACAAATATTATAAGAAACAAATAAGTTTAAAATGGAAAAATATTACATAAAATATTTTCCGATCCAGAAATAAATTTGTTAGGTACAAGTATTATATAATATTTATTCTGGTATGTACAAGTATTATATTAAAGTAACTTTTATTATATCATTTACCTATAATAAATGTACCTCTCAAAGGTGAACAAATGTCATACAGGTGGAATAAATATACCATAAGACTTGTTCCATGGAATAAATATTATTCAATTATTTTTTCCTTTTGGAACAAATATTATTAGGAACAAATATACGTTTAAAGTAAAACATTGCGCTAACATATAATAAAATTACATAATTCATTTTTTTTGCTTAAAATGCATGAGCAAAGAAGAAAAGGTATATTCCTTTCATCATTTACATACAAAAGGAACATACTAATTTAGCACATTTGTGGAAACAATGCAAAGAATCAAATTATTTGGAAACTTATAACAATAAAAAAAAATCATTTCGTTATTGAGCTTAGTTCTTCACATCCTAATATTTTGTATATCTATATATGTCTCAACATTACAAACTTTATAAGAGTAAATCCACAGACATAATTAGAATGACAATAAACATTTACCAAACCTGGTCATGCTAGTCTACTGTAAGTTACAGGTTAGTAAAATCAAAAATAAAAACAATCATATCACACAAGAAATACCATTTGCATAAATTATTCAACAATATACAGAAAAATATATTCATACATGTTGGTATATAACAATAAATACAATGTTAGTATATAATACAGATAATAAATGCAACAATGTCAAAATTATAACTTCATAATGAAATCAGGTTAAGGTTTATGGTGTTTAACACCACTTTCAACAATATTTCATAATGAAATCAGAAACATTCAACCATTGATGTAATTCATTATATGTCTATGACAAAAATTTGCAGTTATACATCTACCATAAAATATATGGTTAGAAAGGGAAGGATATGGATGTACATGAAAATAAGAGATAACCCAACGTTACACTCAGACACAAATTAAAGTAAAGGCACAGCACTTTTATTGCTGTTCTACATTTCTGTTCTATAATCTTTTCTTGTAACACTATTTTAAGGGGGGGGGGGTTGTGTGTTGGGAGTGGGGGTTACCCTTCTGCAATGTGTTCCCCCTTTTGATAGTGAACAGGTATGTTGGGGTTTCTTTTTAATGCCTATCATAGTTTACATAATATTGTGAAAATTGTATTTTTGGAAAAAAATACAAGTAAAAAAAGGGAAATAACTCAAATAAAATGCTGGATAGAGTTGTCTTCTCTTGTCAAAAGATTGGGGTCAACACTTTCTACAAGTGTATTGAGTTTGAAGTTAATAGCTTTGATAGTTATTGAGAAATTTTAATTGTACTAAAATAATATCCCTAATTTCTATGCACTATGTCGAAACAAGGGCAGATAACTCTGGATATACAAATCACAGGGTCATCTGCCTTGTTGTAATTGGTTCCTCTTTTGATAGTGAACAATTATTCCAAGTTTCAAATGGATACCTTTGATAGTTTTTGAGAAATGGACTCTGACAAAAAACTTAACCGACCCAACGCTGACGCCGGAGAAAAGTCGAGCTAAAAATGAAGCATTTCAAACATGATCATTTTTACATATTGCTAAGATAACATTTTTCAAAATGGTAATATCAAGGTCTCAAAATATACACAGGTATAAATAAACATGTGAAAGCAAAATATATTTAACAAAGCAATTAGCAGTAAATATACACAGATATAAACATGTGAATGCAACATATATAACAAACAATTACCGTATGTTTAAATATACACATCTATTATTAGCATGAATGTAACATATATAACAAAACAATTACTTTTAAATATACACACCTATTATTAGCATGAATGTAACATATATAACAAAACAATTACGTTTAAATATACACATCTATTATTAGCATGTGAATGCAACATAAATAACAAACAATTAGAGTAAAACCTCGTTATATCTCCACCATTTGTCCAGCCAGATTTTGGCATTATAAAGGGGTTTGGCGATAGGTCGAGCGAAATCCATTATAGAATCAATGGGGAAATTAGAAAAGGGGACACACAAAATTTATGGCGGTAAGCGACGTGGCAAAAGAAACGAGGGACATTATAACGAGGTTGTACTGTACTAATTTCTCCAATAGAATGAAATCTATGAAAGCATAATGATAGTTGATTTGAAAGAGTATGTATCCAACAAAAAACAATGTAGTACAATAAACAGTATGGTTAATAACTGAAGTTACAGATTACATATAAGTAAATTTGGGGAAAATGACTTATGGTTTACAAATAAAAAATCTGATCAATCTTCTTTTCAAAATACAGTTCATCCTGCCCATGCAGTCACCTGTTTTAAAAGGTCACCCTTGTTGTGTCCTGTCATAGAAAATTTCATATGAATTGAAGTTCTTTTAAGATGCTATCTGTCTTAAAGACCACTTTGTCTTTGTCCCAAAGGTGACCTCTTAATACAGGTAAGACTAAAGATGTGTACATCATCAATATGTATGGAATCATGTGCATAAGGAACACATCTTCAATGTGTTTTTAATTACTATGCAGCATGTGATAAGGAAAACTACTGCAGTGATAGATTACTCAAACTATTACCCTCTACGGCATGAGATGACAAAAAATAACTTGAGTTTAACAAACAGAAATAATATTTTGAAAATGGGTAAAATCTGTCCAAATTAGGAGGTGTACATAGAACTTCAAATAGTGTGCAGGAGCCTGTATAGCTCACCTGGGTATAAGTATTAAAATTTAGAACATTTTGATGAAAAAAGGGCAATAACTCCAAAATGGGTAATGGGATTTACTTCAAAATTGCGGGATAGGTAGACCTTGACATGCTGCAAATTTTTGCAATTTAAACATAACCTTTATCTCTTATAGTTTTTGAAATATAAGACAAAAAGTATTAAAATTTTACAAATTTGATGAAAAAAGGGCAATAACTCCAAGATGGGTAATCAGATTTACTGCAAAATTACAGTGTAGGTCGATCTTGACATACTGAACATGTTTGCTGTTTACACTTAACATCTATCTCTTATAGTTTTTGAAATAAAGAATGAAAAGTATTAAAATTTTGAAAATTTGATGAAAAAAGGGCAATAACTCCAAGATGGGTAATCAGATTTTTTTCACAATTGCAGGGTTGGTAGATCTTATCATGCTGAACATGTTTGCAATTTAAACTTATCATCTATCTCTTATAGTTTTTGAAATTAAAAACGAAAAGTATTAACATTTCGAAAATTTGATGAAAAAAAGGGCAATAACTCCAAGATGGGTACTCAGATTTTCTTCACAATTGCAGGGTAGGTAGACCTTGACATGCTGCACATTTTTGCAGTTTAAACTTATCATCTATCTCTTATAGTTTTTGAAATAAAGAACAAAAAGTATTAAAATTTTAAAAATTTGATGAAAAAAGGGCAATAACTCCAAGATGGGTAATCAGATTTTTTTTCATAATTGCAGGGTAGGTAGACCTTGACGTGCTGCACATTTTTGCAGTTTAAACTGATCATCTATCTCTTATAGTTTTTGAAATTAGAACAAAAAGTATTATAATTTAGAAAGTTTGATGAAAAAAGGGCAATAACTCCAAGATGGATAATCAGATTTTTTTTTCATAATTGCAGGGTAGGTAGACCTTGACATGCTGCACATTTTTGCAGTTTAAACTTATCATCTATCTCTTACAGTTTTTGAAATTAGAACAAAAAGTATTATAATTTAGAAAGTTTGATGAAAAAAGGGCAATAACTCCAAGATGAGTAATTAGATTTTCTTCGCAATTGTAGGGTAGGTAGATCTTGACATGCTGAACATTTTTGCAGTTTTAACTTATCATCTAACTCTTATAGTTTTTGAAATAAAAAATGAAAAGTATTGAAATTTTGAAAATTTGATGAAAAAAGGGCAATAACTCCAAGATGGGTAATCAGATTTTTTTCCACAATTGCAGGGTTGGTAGATCTTATCATGCTGAACATGTTTGCAATTTAAACTTATCATCTATCTCTTATAGTTTTTGAAATTAAAAACGAAAAGTATTAACATTTCGAAAATTTGATGAAAAAAAGGGCAATAACTCCAAGATGGGTACTCAGATTTTCTTCACAATTGCAGGGTAGGTAAACCTTGACATGCTGCACATTTTTGCAGCTTAAACTTACCATCTATCTCTTATAATTTTTGAAATAAAGAACGAAAAGTATTAAAATTTTGAAAATTTGATGGAAAAAGGGGAAATAACTCCAAGATGGGTAATCAGCTTTTCTTCACAATTGCAGGGTAGGTAGACCTTGACATGCTGCACATTTTTGCAGTTTAAACTTATCATCTATCTCTTATAGTTTTTGAAATAAAGAACGAAAAGTATTAAAATTTTGAAAATTTGATGAAAAAAGGCCAATAACTCCAAGATGGGTAATAAGATTTTCTTCAAAATTTCAGGGTAGTTAGATCTTGTCGTGCTGATCATTTTTATCTGATATCACATTTCTGATATTATTAACGGTTTTTGAGTTATTACCAAAAACGCGCAATTTTACCATATGTTCTATTTTTAGTAACAGTGGCCATGTTGATTGGTGCATGGCTTAACCGGACACAATTTTGAAACTAGACACCCTAATGATGATTCAGACAAAGTTTGGTTCCAATTGGTCTGGTAGTTTCAGAGGAGAAGATTTTTGAAAAAGTTTACGACATACGACAGACGACAGACGCCAAGTGATGGCAATAGCTCACATGACCCTTCGGGTCAGGTGAGCTAAAAATAATAAATAAGTAATTTTGAAAGTCTATATAATAAACAGTATAACTAAATCATAGATTTTGAATATCAAAATAAGACTCGTTTAATCCTTATGCGTACTTCGGTCACTATACTATATATCTTCTAGTGTATACCAAAAAATACTTGATAAATATCTTGCAACATATGGCAGCGACTTGAAAACCTTGCATCCTTATACACAAAACAAATAGAATTCATTACATACTTAAAATATAATAATAACTCTCCTCTCTTTAAACTACTGATATATTCGTTGATTTCTCATCTATCACTGCTGGTCTTCTACTGGTGGATATGTATCCATGGCTTCTGGTTGATTTACTAAAATAATCCAAATAAATATCTTCATTATGATAAGAAAGTTTAAACAGTGATGGTAATCAATTCCACCATTATCAACAAAATTAACAATCACCTCTCATCTTCACTGAACTCACTGAACACAACAAAAACCATGACTTATGACGTTGAAAATCCATACGGTGGGTACGACTCGGTACACACATAGAGAAACACTCACCCTTTCCAAGTAAGTGACTAACCATAAAACACAGGCCAATACACATGGCCTCTAGTGTGATTCAAACTTTAATGAATTAAAATTTTGGTTGTAATGAATTGGCAATGATTGGATACAATGTAGGTTGGCATAAATGTCCTCTGTGATCAGTAACACCTAAAACCTATGATTTATTGCAAAAATCAATTGGATTGGATTAATGGATGTTCAGATACTTTCAACAATAATTTAGTATTATCAGTAGTTTTGACATTTGTCCTTTGATCTCACAGAGTGATATTATCTATACATGTATCAACTAACTGACTCTGATACCTAAAATTATTGGTCAGTGTGACGTCAAACAAATTATGCTGTTACCGATAACAACACTAAAGTCAGTGATAACTTATGCATCAACCTTCAAAACTGCAGTTATTCTACATATATCACCACAATCAGCATTTATTGGTAGAGAAATCTGCAGTACTTTGTCCTCTGTAGACAACCACAATAATTAAGGGGTTAGAGTTATGGGCTTTAAAAGACACCACTTTCAACAATATTTCAGCTATATTTTGGCAGTCCGTTTTATTGGTGGAGGAAACTGAAGTATTCGGAGAAAACCACTGACTTGTCGCAAGTCACTAACCAGAGGCTCCCAAGAGCCTGTATCGTTCACCTGGATATAAAGAGATCCAATTGGTCCTATGTAAAAACTATGTCCTGCAGTGGTAGTCATCTTGGAATTTCGATCAACATAAAAACCACAAAGTTTGCAAAGAACCTTCCAATGATTGATGCACAGTTTAGGTACCGGTTCAATCAGTGCAATAGCTTCAGAAGAACATATTTCTGTATTTTTCGCATATGGTCCTGTGTTAATACTATGACCTGTGGTGGCAGCCATCTTGAATTTCGGATCGGCATAAAAAACCCAAATTTTTTAGAGGACCTTGAAATGATCCTTCCTGGGCAGTTTGGTTTTAATTGTCCATGTGGTTTAAGAGAAAAAGCGTTTTGAAACATTTTTTCCCATAGGGTCCAAAGTTAAACTAAGTCCTGCAGTAGCCGCCATTTTGAATTTCATATCGGAACAAAAAACGTAAAGTTTGTAGAGGACCATCCAATGAACGTTCATGTACAGTTTGGCTTTAATCATATTTGTAGTTTCTGAGAAGAAGGCATTTGAACATTTTCCCATAGGGTCCAATGTTAATCTATGTCCTGCGGTAACAGCCATCTTGGATTTTCAAGGTTTCAACCAATCAGAACACATTATTGGCCCTGGCAACCATGTTGAATTTCCGATCTACACCAAAAACACAAATCTGGTAGAGGACCATCCAATGAACATTTATGGCAAGTTTGGTTGAAATCTGTTCAGCGGTTTCAGAGAAGAAGAGTTAAATGTGAAAAGCTAACGGATGGACGGACGACGGACGCTTACCCATGACAAAAGCTCACATGGCCTTTGGCCAGGTGAGCTAATAAATTCTAGAATTATATATATATATTCTGACCAGTAAATCTAAATTTTCATTTCAAGGACTTGTGCAACATTACAGATGAATTACTAATATTGTGTAAGTATTTGTATTGTGGTGCATATTTAAATTATCAAGCAAACAAGAATTAAACCCAAAGCAGAGTACTTTAATCAAAAGAGAACTTTTAGTAAATGGACAATCAAGATCTACCCTCTCATTGCAAAACAAATATGGGTATATAAATATGTTAGATGCCCATCTGATCATGTATTCCTCCCTAGCTTATTACACACTGTCTGGGTTCATAATTATTTTTGAACATTATTTTTTTTTTATAAAATATTCCCATTAAGTAAAACAATGTCCTGAGGTTTTTGCCAATCTAGATTTCTGAACCGCACAAAATGCCAATTTACACTACATTCCAACGATGACAATACTGACAATTGATACCTAGAATATAACTATGAGCAATGTAACAGTTATAGGGACAAAGTTATACTTTTCTGTAAAGATACATACAAATTTAACAATTTGTATTCATAGACATGTAAATTGATAGTGAAAAAAATCGTTTTTACTAGGATAGACATTTGGAAACATAAATACTAAACAAAATCAGTTAAAGGAAAACTAGAACTGTGAGTGACCTCACTCAGTGATACCCCCCTCTTGCAGTTTAGTAGGAGTTGCACTTACAAGGTACATGCTCCCCCCCCACCCTTTTTGTGAAAGTATAAGTTGAATTATCTCCCCTTTTAAATTTTGGACAGCAACAATATTCCTTCATGCACATCAGCAGGTAGTGTAATACAAGTGTGTAAAGTTTCATAAAAATCCAATAGGCCGCTTAGGAGGAGTTGCGCTTACAAGGTACATGGATGGACGGATAGTATAAGTTGAATTATCTCCCCTTTTAAATTTTGGACAGCAACCATATTCCTTCATGCACATCTGCAGGTAGTGTACTACAAGTGTGTAAAGTTTCATAAAAATCCAATAAGCCGTTTAGGAGGAGTTGTGCTTACAAGGTACATGGACGGACAGACAGACAGACAGACGGACAGGGTGATTCCAATATATCCCCCCCCCCAAACTTTGTTTGCGGGGGTATAATTAAGCTTCAATGTATAACAAAAAAACACTGTTTTTAAACTACATTTGGTGTCCTTACTACCTACCAAGTTTCATGAAATTCTGTTCAGTAGTTTCAGAGGAGTTGCGCTGACAAACTGCTTCAGAAGTATATCTTGGGAAATTTTTAAGTTCAAAGGGGCATATCTCCCACAAAAATCAGGCGATCAAAATTTCCTGGTAATATGCACAACTACATATGGTGTCCTTACTACCTACCAAGTTTCATGAAATTCTGTTCAGTAGTTTCAGAGGAGTTGCGCTGACAAGCTGCTTCAGAAGTATATATCGGAAAATTTTTAAGTTCAAAGGGGCATAACTCCCACAAAATTCAGTAGATCAAAATTTCCTGGTAATATGCACAACTACATATGGTGTCCTTACTACCTACCAAGTTTCATGAAATTCTGTTCTGTAGTTTCAGAGGAGCTGCTCTGACAAGCTGCTTCAGTAGTAAATTTCAGAAAATTTCTAAGTTGAAAGAGGCATAACTCCCAGAAAATTCGGGAGATCAAAATTTCCTGGTAATATGCACAACTACATATGGTGTCCTTACTACCTAACAAGTTTCATGAAATTCTGTTCAGTAGTTTCAGAGGAGTTGCTCTGACAAGCTGCTTCAGTAGTAAATTTCGGACAAATTTTAAGTTCAAAGGGGCATAACTCCCACAAAATTCAGGAGATCAAAATTTCCTGGTAATATGCACAACTAAATATGGTGTCTTTACTACTTACCAAGTTTCATGAAATTCTGTTCAGTAGTTTCAGAGGAGTTGTGCTGACAAGCTGCTTCCGAAGTATATTAGGGGAAATTTTTAAGTTCAAAGGGGCATAACTCCCACAGAATTTAGGGGATCCAAATTTCCTGATAATAAGCACAACTACATATGGTGTCCTTACTATCTACCAAGTTTCATGAAATTCTGTTCTGTAGTTTCAGAGGAGTTGCGCTGATAAAGTGCACACTGAATTTTCTCAAAATTTCTATGTCCAAAGAGGCATAACAGGGGTAAAACTCAATGGACAATAAAATCCTTTATACTGCAAAGTTCACACATCATGATCTTAACTTCCTTAAAGTTTGGTGGAAATCGGACAAAAGATGTAGAAGTTGGTCCGGACAGAGAGACAGGCCGATTCCTATATACCCCTCCCCCCCCCAAACTATGTTTGCGGGAGGTATAATAAGATACATGTACATGTACAGCAGTAATAGGGTATTTTTATTGAAAAGGAATGAGAAAGGAAACTAAAGTTAAAGCATGGAAATGAACATGCCATAGTTAGTAGAAGTAATGTCAAATCAAAGCGATAAACCTATAGAATCAACCACAACACCAGTGAAAATATTGTTGCATTCCTTTTTAGACAATATATTTTAGGAAGAAAAGTTTGTAGATACCAAAGGGGTAATTAGAAGCCGTTAATTAAAGGACAAACATTACAATGGCCAAAAGATTGATTGTGATTTGATTTTTGGTGTTTTAACACCACTTTCAGCAATATTTCAGCTATATCATGGCAACCGTTTTTCTCTTATATCGCGTGGTCGGTGAAACGTTTTAAAACGCATCATGTTTAAATGAGATTTAAAGCATCGTTATGACAATGTATAAATAAAAAACGTGTTTCCGTTTGACATTTAGACAAAATGTCAATCGTTTCTGTGCAAATTCGGCACAAATGTTTGCCAGTTTTACCAGGAAACATAATAGGGGGCTTCTCCGAAGCTTGTACCTTATTGGAATTGTTTACGGAGATAAAAAATGGTACGTTGGGACCAGCGGATTGGACGTTTCCATAAAAATTAACCACTTGTGATGTTTCTGCTACCATCGGAAGAAATGAAATTGAAATTTTCAATAAAGTAATGAACAGATTTATACATTGCCATATTTTTCACAAAAAAAAGAAGAAGAAAAAATGCCTCCCTCATCACTTTTTACAGCAGTAAAAGGATAAAAAAAAAATGCCGCCCTCCCTCATCAATTTTGACAAAAAAGGGCCTGAGAACCAAGTAATTAACTTTGCATGGCCTTATATGACAAAAACTCTGAATCAGATTATTTCCCCCCTCCCCCCCCCCCCTTCAAGTTAAATGGTCGGTCCCTAAGTATTATCTAAAGATATTTCTGACATAAGATCGTATGTTAATTTGGCCAAATTGGATTTCTAATACCCACACAAATTGAAATTGTATATTCTTTTATAGCATGGGTTAAATTAAATTCAGTTTTTTTTTCCATTTTAGCTTATGGTCAAATGTTACATATTTCTGATTCAGACTGACATAAAAACAGACATTTTGTATGGACATCCAAGGAACATTTCAGCCAAGTTGGCTTTCAAATGATCCAATGGTTTCAAAATATAATAAAATTTAGATATAATCCAATAGGCTTCAATGTTGAAACTCCTGTGGTGGCAGCAATCTTGGTTTTCGGATCATAAGAGCAAACACAGACATTTTATAAGGAACATTGCTACCAAGTAACAAATCCATCATCCATGCTGTTTTTGAGAAGAAGATTTTAGAAATTGCAGCCATTCAGAAAGCCTATAACTGGCCAAGCAACAATGTTGAATTTTCTAAAACAACTAGAGAATGTTGATCTGGTGATCACAGATACCCCCGCATTCCAAATTTTCATCCAGAAACCTTTAAAGCCCCTATCTTCTAAGAGAAAAAGTGCCATAATTCATGAACGGTAAATGTCAATTTCACCATAATCGAAATTAATCTGTATTTTCTGGTACATCGCATTGTGTTAAAGTTTGAAAAGATTTGGTTGAGTTGTACCTTAAATATCATCCATAAACCTAGAAAGTCCCTATTTTCTAAGAGAAAAAGGGCCAGAACTCAGGAACGGTAAATGTGAAATATACCATAATCAAACTTAACCTGTATTTTATAGTCTACAGCATTGTATTAAAGTTTGAAAAGATCTGGTTGAGTGGTACTTTAAATATCATTAGGAAACCTAAAAAGTCCCTATTTTCTAAGAGAAAAAGGGCCATAACTAAGGAACGGTAAATGTGAAATACACCGAAATCGAAATTAACCTGTATTTGATGGTCCACAGCATTATGTTAAAATTTGAAAAGATTTGGTTGAGCCATACTTTAAATATCATCAGGAAACCTAAAAAGTCCCTATTTTCTACGAGAAAAAGGGCGATAACTCAGGAACGGTAAACGTGAAATACACCGTAATCGAAATTAACCTGTATTTAATGGTCCACAGCATTGTGTTAAAGTTTGAAAAGATTTGGTTGAGCCATACTTCAAATATCATCCGGAAACCTAAAAAGTCCCTATTTTCTAAGAGAAAAAGAGCCATAACTCAGGAACGGTAAATGTGAAATACACCGTAATCGAATTTAACCTGTATTTAATAGTCCACAGCATTGTGTTAAAGTTTGAAAAGATTTGATTGAGCGATACTTTAATTATTATCCGGAAACCTAAAAAGTCCCTATTTTCTAAGAGAAAAAGGACCATAACTCAGGAACTGTAAATGTGAAATATACCGTAATCAAACTTAACCTGTATTTAATGGTCCACAGCATTGTGTTAAAGTTTGAAAAGATTTGGTTGAGCGGTACTTTAATTATTATCCGGAAACCAAAAATGTGACGGACGAACAGACGAACGGACGAATGGACATGAGGATCTCTATATCGTCGAGTGGGGGTATAAAAAATCCTATGTATACATGTTGTTGGACATGTAAAATGTTGAAGACCATTTAGTATTTCTGCCAAGTTGGGTTCCAATTGGTTCAGTGGTTTGTGAGAAAAAGGTTGAAAAGTAAAAAGCTGACAGACGAATGATGTTGATGAAAACAAACGAATACAAAGTTATGACAATACTTCACAAGGATCTTTAATTTGGAATTGGTGATTTAATAAGGTCAATGTATTATTCTGACAATAACACAGATATAAATTTGTTAACATATTAAAATATAATTGCCCAACAACATTTAATTATGTTTATATTCTGCTCAAATACTACAGTGAAACCTATCTATAGATATTGAAACCTGAACAAAAACCCAGAAAGTCCCGATGTAGGAAATCGTTATAAATTCAACCTGTATAATCCGAATATCTGTCTCTTCCGAACACAAAAGTTGGTCCCAGCGGGGTTCAGTTTAGACAGGCTTCACTGTATTACAGTTATAATACCCACCTTGCTCCCTGTTATAAATTAAAGTTCCATATCCTGATGTAGTCAAAGAAGACATTGTATCAGAATCACCATGGTCACCTGAAGAAGAATTTTCAAAGCATAAAGAAATCAGTTCTTCAACAAAAAATATATCGTCTACTGAAAATGTTGATGAACAAAATTCAAATAGTCATAATTTCTGTACACATTCAATTATCAACATAAAAAATGCACGCATATCTTCAATATGTCTTCAGCAACTGTGTTTACATGTAGCTTGAAATCATTTGGTTGTCACTGTAAGCACAGCTGATTACACAACACAGCTACCTTTATTCCCCATCAGACAGCCATTATACTATGCAATAAATGCCAATCTACACTACATTCCAACCCGTCCAAAGATGACAATACTGACAATTGATACCTATAATACAACTATGAGCAATGTAACAGTTATAGGGACAAAGTTATACTTTTCTGTAAGGATACATACAAATTTAACAATTTGTGCTCTGTATATGTACATTGTAAATTGATAGGGGAAAAATATTCTTAACTAGGATGGGCATTTGGAAACTTAAATAAAATTAGTTAATGGAAAATAAGAAACATGTATATGTTACTGTGACAACGTCAACGGTAATAGGGTAATAAAAAGGAATGAGATAGGAAACTAAATTTAAAGCATGGAAACGAACAGGACATAATTAGTAGAAGTAATGTCAAATGAAAGTGGTAAACCTTTAGAATCAACCACAACACCAGGGAAAATATTGTTGCATTCCTTTTTAGACAATATATTTTAGGAAGAAAAGTTTGTAGATACCAAAGGGGTAATCAGAAGCCATTAATTAAAGGACAAACATTACAATGGCCAAAAGATTGATTTTGATTTGATTTTTGGTGTTTTAAAGCCACATTCAGCAATATTTCAGCTATATCATGGCGACCAGTTTTAGTAATGGAAGAAGGCGGAGTACCCAGAGAGAACCACCGACCATGGGCAAGCAACTGGTAAACCTTATCACTTGCGGTTGCGAGTCGAGTGCACCCTTTTTGTAATTTACAAAGCTGGGCATGAATCCACGCCGTATTGGTGATGGGCTTATACGAGTTGTTAGGTAATCCAATGGCCAAAAGAAAAAAGATAAAAATCATAAAAACAATGGTAAACAAAACACTACACAGAAAATGAAAGACGGAGCAACACCAGCCCCTTAAAAAATAGGGGTGAACTCAGGAGCTTTGAAAGGGTATGTAGTTCCTGTTCCCCATATGTGCCTTCCAAAGATTTCATATACACTTGAAATATTCTTTAAAATAATACTTTTAATTCCTGTTTTAGCAATTATTTAACGGTTTTAATGTTAAAATTATAATTTTTACCTTGATGAGATCCTGGTGTATGCCTTACCCGACCTCGGTTGCCTCTCTCTCCTGTTGACATAAAAAGTTTACAGTTCAATTATACCCTTAAAACAACTTAAATTTTGCTGATAAGATATATATGAATATTTTAAAAATACAAATACCAGAGTCTAAGCTATAAGGGGGCTCCGCCTGTATTGCTCACCTGAAAAGTTTCTCTGTAATCACCAGTAATTATTGCTGCCACGATATAACTGAAATATTGTTGAAAGTGGCATTAAATACCATATCCCCCTAACCAGTTGAATTAAGTACCACTAAATAAAAAGACATGTTTAAATCTGGTTTCTGGGGATCAAGTATTTAAAGGGAGGTTTGCTCATTTATGCTCATCTTAGTAGTTTTTTGTTTTATGCATCTTTACATTCTGAGTTCTGTGTTGTGATGTCTGCATAAAAATGATGTTTGGTTCATCTTTACCTCCAGTTGTTTGTAGGAGGGCTCATGTCTTATTTACGTTATTTGTGTTTGTTTGGTTCGTCTTTACCTCCAGTTGTTTGTAGGGGGTGCGCATGTCTTATTTACGTTATCTGTTTGTTTGCATATAGTGGTATCCCACACATATTGTGATTTGCTTTTATTTTGTTTTTCTTCATCTTGTGTGACCTGTGTTGCCATTTTCTCTGGATTATCTTTCGGTATTCTCTAACGTTTATTTACATATATATGGTAAAGGTACACAGATTATCTACCTGTAATATAAATTGCAATTGAAGTATAAAACATGGTTCTATGCAACCAGTTAACCTTGTTGGTTCTGTTGCAGACTAAATAGCAATTTAGAATATAATGAAGTAATTTTCTAGTGCATGAAGTTGTAGAATCTCCTACTTTATGTGTGGTATGTGCCACACATGAACATCGCTTTTATGTTACTTTAAACTTATTTATTGTCAAAACAAAACATGACAACGGATTAGACACAAGCGTAAGCTCAAGATGTCTTCTCCAAATTTTTTTTTATGTTAATATTGTGGTGGACAAAGACTCATGCCATTTTTGACAAGTTGAATTACCATTCACAAGAAAACATCATGTCAAATACAAAATTTTTACATTTTCCATTGAAACCTATGTAAATCTTGGAACACCCAAAATCGGACTCCATAGACAAATAGCTCTTTATTTATGTAAGCTTGAATCATTGTATCAATATGATGATTCATGCCATTTATACCTGGTACTTGCATTTACATAACTGGTTTTTTTTTTTTTTAATATTTCCTGTTACAGACTGTTAAACTTTGGACATCAGGGCTAGAGTCCCTTAGACAATGTGAACTTTGCTTGTACAAATCTATATATACATATCCAAATAATTCTGCACGTCAAATAATGTAGGAATTATAATGCTAGTTCAAGAAGATAATGTTGTTTTGGTTTTTAAAGATTTACCCAATTTCCCCTTGTAAATAGCCCCTCCCCATGAAGGATCAACTTCATTTGTGCAAATCTGAATCTCTTTTTCCTAATGACTATCCCTGTAAGTCTAGTTCCAATTGGCCGAGCAGCTTTGCAAAAGAAGATTAAATGTAAACTAGGGGTTCACCTGGTTATTCATACATCAAAAGGGGGTACAGTAGTCATGGTCGTGATCGTATGGTAGTTGGATTTACAATTACCTGTGCAATCAGTGCCTATCACCACTAATGTTGAGAGTTTGGATCCTGTTCTGGCAAGCCTTGAAGTTGTACTCAATATAACATTATGTGATAAAATTTGTCCATAACTTGCGACAGGTTTGTGGTTTTCTCCGGGTACTCCAGTTTCCTCACCAATAAAACTGACTGTCACAATATAACTGAAATGTTGTTGCAAGTGGCGTTAAACACCATAAACCAAACCTAAACCAACCATACATCAAAAGAAAAGAATAGAAAAAAATGGTGTAAAATCAGATCCTTCCAGATTTTAAGTTTTACTGTTTACCCTATTTCATGCATGAATGAAGTCAGGTAAATCAAAAAAAAATCTGAGGAAGCACAAACCCTGAAACTCCATGATGTAACAATTTTCAGTCTATAACATACTACTGAATACATTTCCATAAAAAATGTTCACAAGATCTTAACTTTTAATACCAAAATGAGGTTTCTATCTTTACTCAATAATAAATAATAATAAATTATTTGGATGAATACAAATTGCCTACAGATAAGTTGAAGCATACCAGTTTGTAACTTACGTAAAGGTATTGGCTCATCCGTTTGATAATATCCAAGTCTAGTTTGTAATCCATTTCGAACCGATTCTATGTGTCTACTTTTACAACTAAAGGTAACATTTACTGTAACAGTATCACCATTACTTTCTCCAAAGGTACATGTAATATTGCCGACAGGAAGTCCATGCACAGCTTCCCTTATACCAGTTCCACTCCTGCCAAAAAAACGGCCGCGATGAGACTCTTTTAATGATCCAAGATGAACCACAGGTAGAGTAGGACGCTCTCTTCTAGGGCAAATATTTTGCATAATATCATTTTGTGGTACACCTGTCTGCCTTAGGATTTCACAGCACAATATATAAACCAGACGATCAGCACTTGTAATTCTATCGGGGTTCTGAAATAAATTCGCATTAAATAGTCTGTCATAAAACAATTTGTGTACAGAAGCACTTCCATCTGAACTTTGGAATATGGAGGACTGCTTATATACTTCATGAGCCTTATCAATCTTGTCACGTCCAATATTCTGCCAGGCTTAAAATAAAAAAAACAAACAAATTATAATTATAATACTTAAAGTAAAACTAAAATACTCTCATAATGAAACATACAGGTCATGTGCTACTATGCTGGGTTTCACTATAAGCGGGAGCATGGGTGGCTGACGGGACAAGGACAATAGTGGGTTCGAATCCTGATTTAATGTACCAACCTCAAGCGCTAATGTTTCCATATACAAATGTAGGATGATAAATCATGGTGACAGACATATCACTCTTCATAGTGATACTGATATATATCTTTTGGCCTGTTTAATCTATTTACTTATTTTGATATGCCTTTTGGGTGATAGAATAAAGTAACACTCTAAATGTAAAAGAAATCTTGAAGATATATTTAATAGAACAAAAGATATATCCAAATTACCATGATGAGTGATATGTCTATCACCCTGATTTATCATGGTATCTCTCCGACTGTACTGTAGCTGAAAAATCGTTGAAAGTAAAAATGAACACCAATTACTAGACCTGTCCCTCATTTTAAGAAAGATTTAAAAACAAAATTAAAGTATGATGCTTTAATTCAAATAAAAGAACTGCCTAGCGCATGAATGCACGACGTATCCCCCCGCACTTGCATAATATTTAGTTTTATATATTTATAGAAAGCAGCCTTGCAGTCTTAATGTATAACATACTTACAAGCCACATGCAAAGATTATTCAAATATTACTAAAGTTATCATGTAAACAAGATACAATTCTCAAAATTGGTGATTTTTCAACCAAAAACTAACATTTTCCCCCAAAACCCTTGCTTCAAATATTTCCTTGTTAGAACCCATCCAAGATAATGATAATTACAAGCCACTTGCAAAATATTATTCAAATCTATCCATGTTTACTAAAGTTATCGCGTAAACAAGACACAATTTTCAAAATTGGTGATTTTTCAACCAAAAACTAAGATTTTCTCCCAAAATCCTTGCTTCAAATATTTCCATGTTAGAACCCATCCAAGATAATGATAATTACAAGCCACATGCAAACATTTATTCAAATCTATCCATATTTACTTAAGTTATCGCGTAAACAAAACTAAATTCTCAAAATTGTTGATTTTTCAACCAAAAATTAAGATTTTCCCCCAAAACCCTTGCTTCAAATATCTCCATGTAAGAACCCATCCAAGATAATGATATTTACAAGTCACACGCAAAAAATTATTCAAATATATCCATGTCTACTAAAGTTACATGTATCGTGTAAACAAGACACAATTCTCAAAATTGTTGATTTTTCAACCAAAAACTAGGATTTTCCCCCAAAACTCTTGCTTCAAATATCTCCATATAAAAACCCATCCAAGATAATGATATTTAGAAGCCACATGCAAAAAATTATTCAAATATATCCATGTTTACTAAAGTTATCGCGTAAACAAGACACAATTCTCAAAATTGTTGATTTTTCAACCAAAACCTAAGATTTTCCCCCAAAACCCTTGCTTCAAATATTTCCATGTTAGAACCCATCCAAGATAGTGATAATTACAAGCCACATGCAAAAAATATTCAAATCTATCCATGTTTACTCAAGTTATCGCGTAAACAAAACTCAATTCTCAAAATTGTTGATTTTTCAACCAAAAATTAAGATTTCCCCCCAAAATTCTTGCTTCAAATATCTCCATATAAGAACCCATCCAAGATAATGATATTTAGAAGCCACACGCAAAAAATTATTCAAATATATCCATGTTTACTAAAGTTATCGCATAAACAAGACACAATTCTCAAAATTGTTGATTTTTCAACCAAAAACTAAGATTTTCCCCCAAAACCCTTGCTTCAAATATTTCCATGTTAGAACCCATCCAAGAAAATGATAATTACAAGCCACATTCAAAAAAATATTCAAATCTATCCATGTTTACTCAAGTTATCGCGTAAACAAGAAAGTGTGACGGATGGTCTGTAATCATAACAGGATACACACACACACCTCTTTTTGGCAAATGATGAACAATTTGTATCAATTTATTAATCTACACAGAAAGGTATTTCACTTCAGCCTTGTAAATTAATTATATATGTATATAATTATATATGACAAGTTGAATTGGGCAGGGGCTGTTGTGGTCGTATGGTAGTTGGATTTACAACTACATGTGCAATCAGTGCCTATCACCACTAAAGTTGTGAGTTCGAACCCCGTTCATGGTGAGGTCTACTCGATACAACATTATGTGATAAAGTTTGTCAGTGACTTGCGAAAGGTCAGTAGTTTTCTTCATGTACTCCGGTTTCCTCCACCAATAAAACTGACAGCCACGATATAACTGACATATTATTGAAAGTGGCGTTAAACACCATAAACCAAACCAACCAAACTGGGCATAAATCAACTGTTTGATACAGAAAGGGATATTTTGTGATGATATATATCAGATTTGTATGAATAAACTGAAAATGAAAATGATACTTTACAAATGCTTTATAGTTGGTAAAACAAACAGGGCGTGCATTAGGTTCTATTTCTTTTAGCATTCATCAACAAGTCTTTTTATAAATTTTTCTTTAACGAATTTCTTCAAAATTAATTTTACATTAACATTAATTGAAATATCAAATGATGACCTTGTTAGGTAAGCAAATATTAGTTTTAATGAACAATGACAAAAAGTAATTTTTGTAAGGATAAAATGGAGTTAAAGAGCATTTTGATGAAGAAAAAAAAAAGACAATTCTATTAAAAGAATGTGCTTGAAATGAACATATTCACTTACAAGTCACAAAAACAGAAAAAGCATCCTTTTTGCCATTTTGGGGACTATTGTTTCTATGTTGAAATTTTGATCGCATAACTTTGTAAAGGACCATTCACTGAACATTCCTACCAAGTTTGGTTTCAATTGGTTAAAATTCCTACCATGTTTGGTCCTCTAGTTCCCTCAACCAATAAAACTTACTTCCACGATATAACTGATATATTGTTGAAAGTGGTGTTAAGCACCATCAAACAAACAAACAATTGGCCAAATGCTTTCACAGACGATTAAAATTTAAAAGTTAACAGAGACGACAAATGCAAAGTAATGTCAAACCTCACATGACACTTTGGATCAGGTGAGGTAAAAAACTATAATCTACCAGTGGATTTGTATTGATGTGTACAAAAGAACCGACACTGAACTGGAATTCAAGAGTCTTAAAATAAAACCACAGATACGACAGTAAAATAGAATTCGTAATTTTTATTACCTGGATAGGTTGCACAGGTACACACAGCTTTTGTTATTCTATTAATACTGCTATAAACAATCATAGGATTTCTTCGAGGAGGTCCACTTATTTGGTTTAAGAAATTCTGTAGCCAATTTCTCCATTTAGGATCACATTTAAGGCATCCAACCTTATTGGCCATTTCAGATCAATGTCCCTTTAATAACCTTTTATGCTTTAATATAGACCTAGAACATGACAAATAAAAACAAATTAATTATGTTTTGTTTATCACTTTGTCCAAAAATCGATTTCAAAACATTTTTGTTTATAAGAAGTTTGAACATACAAAAGGGGTAATCAGAAACCGTAAACTTACTCAGTAGGCATGATGTCAATATCTACATTATAAATGATAATGTAGTTGATGAATCCAAAATCGGACTACACCATTGAGTTTTCTATATGATTAAAGCTTGTATCAGGATAAAAAAAAAATGGAATGATGAAAAAGTATGTTTTTCAACCTGAAATAATAGATATTGCAATTTGCAGCTCATAACTTTTAAAGAAAACATTTCAATTTTAGATGTGGTCATGTCTTGAGATCGTTTTACAATATTTCGGCATCCTACCATAACATCTGTCCCATGAATCGAGCAAAACAACGTGAAGCAAACCATCAATATAAATGGGTGAAGTTACGATATGCGACATTTCCTTGAGAAAAAAAAAGGATTATTCTCTGGCAAGCGATCTGTAGGAAATTGATGACAAATAAATAAAAAAGAACTTAAGCTTGTGATTTTTCATTGAGTTGCACATCGATAGTAAACAAATTTAAGGGTTGCAACCCAGTACACTGTGTCACTGAGCACGTCTGTATACAAATGTACAGTATTGGCTACATTACAGAAATTGCCATTTAATTAGACAATATAGGTATGGTATCTTTTTATATGAGATTTATTTGGATGAGGCTAAGAAACAGGGGTACTGCGAGGCTCTGCCGAGCAGTCCCCCTGTTTCGAGCCGAATACAAATAAATCTCATATAAAAAGACACCATACCTATATTGTCTTTATACTGCAATACTGTATTTTTTTCTCACTGTTTTCTTTATAAAAAAAAAAATTAAAATTCATATTCCCCATCATGGGCCCCATTTAAAAAATGTTTTATACAGGACATTGTCCAGTATAAAGCAAAAGTTCCAAAAAGGGGAGTGTCTTAAATGCTTTATACAGGACATTGTCAAGTATCGTTCATTCACCCGTTCTCGATAATTATGCGTGTGAGAGTTTTGACATAAATCGGAAAAACGCATGTGTGTTCTGTTTGCCAGGATTTTACCTACGGAACACCACCTCGCTTTGCAAAAAGGAAAAAATGGCTGTGCTACGTATCAAGGTATATATGAACATAATCTTTATAGTCTCAGATATATATGCACATTTTCTTATTCCAAAAATAACTTCACCGGGTCATTGCTTAAAATATACATTTGTGATGTAAACAAAACTTTGCCGTCAATGAAGGTCAAGTACGTATACGTCATACAAAACCACAAATATACAGGTGGCGCTGTTCAGGAAAAAAAAGCATGGAACACCGTTCGGGTCATACCTTATCAGTTTTATCTTCATATCAACGTTATTTCTCTATTGTGTAACCCCAATGGGACACTTTTTCAAACATGTTTAATTTTACATTTATGGTTGAAATCAATCATCTTGGTGTGTGCAGATATCTTAAATACATTTTTTTTTCGTTTTTTCCTATGATTTTTATTAGTATGCATGCCCTCCATAATTGATTTTTCATCATTTTACACACTTATCGAGAACTGGTGTCGTGATACACAAAGTGTCAGAAATAAGGTCATACACAAAAATCATGTTTTCTTCGTAAATTCTAGGAGTAGAACTTTTAGGTTTGGTAGAAATAAAGAACTAGTTTTGACAAACAAAGAAAAACAATTTTGTAAAAATTTATTGTTTCTAAGGGACACACAGGGGAAATGTTTCTTACGCTATCGAGAACCGGCAACACCAGGATATCGTAAAATAAAAGAAGCAAAAGTTTATATACTACCCCCTTTATTAGCATGGGACAAAAGAACGACAACTCTTAGCAGACGCGGAATTATGTTCCGAAATCGGTTCCGAAATTAGGTGGAAAGGGTTGGTCTTAATTACGCTGTTTTTAAAGAATTAGGTGATTGGTTAATAAACAAAAGTTGCGCCAATCAAAAAAGGGATGATTTATCTTTCGAAGCATCCCAATCTTATGAATGAAAGCGTGGAAAGTGGCCATTTTAAACAGGTGAGAAATTTAGCTAAACATCGTAAATGGCTTTTTAGGACATGTACCCCTCTGTAATTTTAGAAAGGGGTGATTTTATTATTATTCTTAAAGAATTCAAACAGAAATTATGAATATATGGGCGTACTGTTCGTGTTTTTCGCCTCTTTTTCACTGTACCCCCTTTTTGGTAAACAGAGTAATTTCCCCTGAAAAGAAATACAGTCACTTCCGGTGAATCAATACGTTAAGCTTATTATTTAATTACAGACATAAATTCTCATAAATAAACCTTACCAAGGTTTGAATTAACCAAGAGATATATGGTAATAGTGTGCAGGTAACTTGAGAAGAAACATGTATGAAGTTCAGTGATGAAAAAGTAATATACTTGTTACTTGTTCTGTAACTTCCTCCATTGAATGTGGAGCACTGCTTGAATGAATATATTTTTAAGCGGTATGTACATCATCGTTAAACAAACATGTTTTTGGTGTAACATTAACTTCCAAGTTCATTTTAGAAGCATGTTTCAGCCTGGAAATGTCTTATTATATCATATATAGACCATGGCCTTGACAAGTTAGAGTGAAAATTTAAATGACAGTAAAAAAAAGACATTTGTGTTAATGAATGTTAAAGATAGTATACCATAAAGTAGAATTTGGTCATTGAAGTTGCCTGTTGCACCAAATAATGGGGATCGCCATTTTTCAAAACTCTCCAATGTGGAGGAGACAAAAACCTGAAAAGGGGAGTATCCATTCTCGGATTATACCTTCCCGTTACGTCACGCAATCAGTATCGTATATTATATCAGCATTGATCAGTTGCAATTTTTTCATTAAAAATTATGCAAATCGTAAAATAACGTGGTATATATTTATCTTTTGATATTTACAAAATCATTATGACTTATGTTAAGCATTTTATTGCACTAAGTAACGAAGGGAAAGAGTGAGAAGATTTTTTGTGTGTAATTACCGATCCGGACAGGACTACCTGTCAACACAATGATCATCGATCAGTGACCTCGAAAAACACGGGAAAGTATGACAGCATTGGGGACAAAAAAGAAAAAAACATGTGTAAGCACAAAACGAGTTAAAAATGACAGTTATTTAACCTACGGCCAATCACGTAAAACATGAAATTATACGTAGAACCCCCCTCCCCCGATACAAATAAACTCCTTTGTTTTACGAAAATGTAACATGGGATGGGAATATTAAGAACAAAATTAGAACGATATACATTTATAAACATTGTATTGCAGTTGATCTGATATTAAAACATAACCAAATGGGCACGATGTTGGAAAGAGTCAGATACATGTTATTTATTCAACTAACATGATACGACTGAGTGACGTCACATGAAGAGGTGTCATGGCCGCTTACACTACGACAGGAAATTCCAAATATTCATATTTTTAATTGGGTATATTAATGTTAATAAAGGTGGGTTTTTTTTAATAATAAGCTATTTACGAATAACAAGTTATAATTAATTGAATTAAAACAACTTTTCAACTGACTGGTCTTTTCCTTTAAGCAAAAAAAAAGGGGGGATTCACATGTTTTTGGTGTAAAATTAACTTCCAAGTTCATTTTAGAAGCATATTTCAGCCTGGAAATGTCTTATTATATCATATATATGTTAAAAAACAGAGTTTTGGGTATTGTCAATAATTTATATCTCATAAATATAAGTGGAACCATATTTTGAACAGCATACAATAGACAGATTCAATAAAGGAGAAATAACCCTAGCATGTTTGATTGACCTGGAAAAAGCATATGACTCCATCTGGAGAAAAGGACTCCTGGTAAAACTGCACCATCTTGGTATTAAAGGGAGAACATGGAAATGGATAAAAGACTTCTTGAACAACAGAACAGCAAAATGTTTCTTCGACAACTTTATGGGAGACGAATTTGAGACAAGAATAAGATTACCTCAAGGTTCAGTATTGGAACCCACCTTATTTAACATCTATATAAGTGATCTACTAAGTGACATCTCAGGCGATTACACAAAGTTTGCAGATGACGGAACACTATGGGAATCTGCAAAGCCAAATGAAATAAAAGAACTACAGGAAAAAATGGAAGGAGACATCACAAAAGCAGTAAAATGGACACAAAAATGGAGGATCAACATCAATCTGAAAAAAACAGAAATATGTATTTTTTCCAAAAAGAAATCGAAATTGAACCCACCAATAAATCCATCACAGTACTAGGGAAAACTTTGAAATACAACCCATGTCCTAAGCTATTGGGATTAATACTGGACGAAAAAATGACATTTGGTAAACATATAGAATCAGTGGAAAGAAGAGGAAATAGAAACCTGACAAGCTGTCCAGCTTGGCAAATAGCTGACCCTAAAGAAATGCAGAGGCTCTACAGGATACAGAGAAAAGCTTTAATCCTATGCCTAGACATGCCGACGACATCCGGCAGAGAGGCTTTAGAAATCGAAGCAGGGGTTTACCTATAGACTTTAGGATTGAAGAAATCTCCATTAGAGAAATAGCCAAAGTCCAGTCAAAATGTATACAGGAACCCATCAAACAACAGCTGCTTAGACATGAAGAACAATACCACTACGACACACACTCCACTCCAATGGGCAAAGCATTAAGCCAAGCCACAGAAATGGAAAAAGAAACTGGTATTACTATCAAACTTATTGAGCCAGAATTTGCATATAGAGCAGGAGAACTACAAATGACCCTAACTAGACCATCATACTGGAATAGACTTGGTAACTCCAAATCAAGAACAGAAGAACAAAAAAGACAGTGCCAAGTAGAAATAGACGAACAGTTAGGAAACACAAACATCAATCAGGCAATAGCATTCACAGACGGATCATGCCTAGGGAACCCAGGACCATGTGGGGCAGGCGCTATCATATACTCAGAGCATGTCAAGCCAGCAGTACGCCTTCACCGGCCAGTAGCACAGAGAGGATCAATCCTGCTAGCAGAACTTGTGGCAATAGTCATGGTCCTGGAGTACTGTATAAGGGAAAACTTTTACAATATGGTTAACACTCTAAAAATATTCTCTGACAGCCAGAGTGCAGTAGGACTCCTGACCCTAAACTGGACACCAAAACACTATATCGACGTCATCAGAGATATCAAAGAATATATTGACGATCTAAAAAAAAAAGGCATGATGACCACCATAATATGGACAACAGGACATGCAGAAATACAGGGGAATGACGAAGCTGATATTCTAGCTAAAACAGTAGCTATAGAAGCAAAGAAATTACCACCCGAAGATAATGTAATAACCCTACAGGACATAAAACAAAGCGCACATAAAAGTACACTGATTAAATGGCAAAGACGATGGGACATTGGAGAAAGGGGAAGAGAACTTTATGAAAAAGAACCAAGAATCAAGAAAAACATACTATATGACCACCCGTCCAAAGAATATTTCAGCATTCTCACACAATTAAGAACAGGATACTCCATACTAAACAACTACAAACATCAAACAGGCCAAACCACCACTACAAACTTACGCCTGTGTGGCCAGAGAGAAACAGCTTTACATTTCCTACTAGAGTGCCAACTATATGAGAACAACAGAGAAGAAATGATGATAAAGTTAACGAAAGAAGTAGGAATTAGAAAGATCAACATGGCCACCCTACTAGCACAATTGGAGGATGAAAATATAGAGGAAACCAAAAGTAAACTACGAGTAGTGGCAGAATTCATCAACCAAACAGGTAGTCCGAGATTCCTCTGTCGTTCGACGACTATTTAGAGCTTGCTGTTGTCGTTGAACGTCAGAGCGCTTGCCATAAACAAAACAGCGGATTTTCCTCTCACACTCGAGAGAGGCACATTTCCACGTTTTGTGACTATCAGATTTTATTTTCTATCCAAAACCCTTATATAAATCGCTTCACCAATCATTTTTCTATTAATTCATAACCATCTTACCCTCAGAAATTGGTGTTACACAGCACAATTTCCCCAGACCATATGATTTCGTCATTTTGAACACTGACATTTTGAAATATTTATCACGTGACTTCGAGAGAACTACTATTACCGCAATGTATCATGGGAGATGATTTGCATATATGATCTGACCTTGTCCAAAATAGGGGAAAACGTAAGACATGCTCTTTCCGAAACCCGCGGATAACACTGCCAAATGGATCTTTTCTATCCAACATATTTTGTATTATTTTCTTCTGCTCTGATTTGAGCTGTAGATGGAACTGTTTGTCCTGCAGAATACGCTTTATATCGTCTTGTATGTTTGTTTACGTATGCTAATTTGGCACACTGCATTTAGTATCTCCCATCATGCAATGCATTGCTGTCATCTTTCAGTTAGTATCGCGAGATCACGTTAAAAAAATGGCAGTGAAATGACCAAATCATCGGGTGTAAGGAAAAAACGTGCTGTAATCGAGTGTAACACCACTCTCTGAGGGTAAGATGGTTATGAATGAATAGAAAAATGATTGGGGAAGCGATATATATTAGGGTTTTGGATAGAAAATAAAATCTGATAGCCACAAAACGTGGAAATATGTTACAAATGAGATGCGGGAAAAAATCCGCTGTTTTGCTTATGACAAGTGCTCTGACGTTCAACGACAACAGCAAGTTCTAAATAGTCGTCGAACGGCAGAGGAATCTCGGACTACCAAACAGGCCACTTCAAAAATAAGACTCAAACCCAATCTTAAAAACCGTACCAACACACAAGCACTGAGAGAAAATTACAGAGGGAACAAGGCACAGTGGAGAAAACTACAGTACCAACGAGACAAGTTGTGCCATAAGATTGAGGATTGAGGAACAGAATTTTCTATAGAATTTTAAAGACTTCATTTTACGATTTTCAAAAAATCATAAAAAAAACAATGGGAAGTCCTAGAGTTAAAAACTAAACTGTTTTGAGCATCTTAGATATAGCACTTTAACATGATATAAATATTTAATGAATACAGGTAAGTAAAAAAAATGGTTGCCCCATGCTACATCAATGCTGTAAAGTTACCAATTGCAGTATAAAAAAACATTCTATACACTGATAATAAAAAAATGAATTTTGTGTTCTTAAAAGATATAAATATTTAAAGACATATTTTTAGATCAAATATACAAGACATCTTACACTAAGCCTACTTCCACAAATTTGTAAAGTTGTAACTCTACAATAATGTACTTTCGTTTTGTTTTGTTTTGTTTCCGCTGGATAAAACTGTCACTATATGATTATCCCAGGGAACCTATAGTTTTCCCGCCAATTCGCTTTGCGTCTTTCACACTACGTATTTTTATAGTCCCCGTGGTGTAGAGTCTGATTCCAAATTTTAGAAAATTGTTTATCAAGTGGGCATAGTCTATTGATAGAAAAGAGGAGAATTGGAATGATACATTCTTATTTTTTCTTAATGCCAATTGGATCTTTGCACAGGGGACGGTAACAAATCATTGCCCGAAAAGATCAAAATCCCTATTTATACTATTATGCCAAAAAGGATAAGAATGAAACTTCAAAGTCTTATATCGCTACTAATACTGGAAGAAATGCCACAATGTTCACACAATTATGCATAATCCATTATATTCTTAAAAGTAGTTGTGCTTAAATTTATTTATGTATGCATTTTATTTATGCTATATGACTGTCTATATATATGATTTGTGTATGTATGTATGTATGTATGTATGTATGTATGTATGTATGTATGTATGTTTAAACATGTGCTGCGTTGTTATGCTTGTCCATTGTTCTGTGTTTTTAAATATTAAGTCGGTTAAAGAGCTATTTAAAGAGCTAATTTTCTATGTTAATCTGCATACCGGTATATATGATTCCGACTTTAATTAAAAATTACTTTACCTTAATAAAAATAAAGTTTCTGTATCATCACTTGCCTCATGAATATATTTAGCATTTGAAATAGAATATTTGGCCTATGTAGTGTACTTTATCTGACGTACCATTGCTCCGACGACCCACTATTCCGACAGCCCGTTATTCCGACAGCCCATTATCCCGACAGCCCATTACTCCGACGACCCATTTTCCCGACAATGTAAAATAGAACTCAATCCACAAATCCATCGTTTGACCAGCTGTATCCAACGGGATGGTCCGTCGGTCTGATCTTGGCGGACCATGGCCTAGACAGAATGTTCTGGAAAGGAAAAGGAGCTTGTATCCTAGGATGTACATCCTGCTCAAGGCATGGTATGGGGAAAGTTAAAAATTGAAGAAAATGTTGCATCGCAAAAAGAAAGGAACCAGAAAAGAGGAGTAAACCGGGAGAAGCATGAGAAAGGCAAAATGGCGGAAGAGAGCAATAAGCCTTGAAGCGAGGAGAGTTGAGAATTGAAGAAGGACGTATACAGTAGAAAAGGAGAAAAAGGGAGCACAATGTACATGCAGAAGAATGGAAAAAGCTCCGAAGATAGGGAGACAGTTCCCTTATTCAGGTCAATAAATAAATCAATCGCTTCTGTTGTAACACGATTGTCAACCAACATATGCGACTAATAGAACGCCTTCCGTATGCATTATGTCGCTTCCACTCACGTTCATTTATTCTGAATTCCCTCGTACCGAATTGAATGCGCAACGAATGCGAATCCGACACGGTTAATTCCTTCACATGTACGTCAAAACGTTTGCGATTTCCATTATTTACGTGAAAATATTTACGTTTTCTCTACATGCAAAAAATAGTATTATTGCAGTCGTAACTTCTGCCAACTGAAAACTCCTTGTCATAAGTGTGAAGCGTTTAGAGTATGCGATGCGCATTTAATGGGCATTAAATGTACATGTGAAGGAGGCATTCACCGGTTTACAATGTATCTATAAAAACGTATTAGAAAACGCAATACGGATGAACAGCATAAGGAAGTGTCTCTCCGGTCACACATTAAAGTCAGCCTTCCGTTAGGTATAGAAGAAAAACAACAGGTTTAAACATAATTATACTACTTTTTACCATTTTTGAAGGAATAATGGGTTGTCGGAGAAAAAGGCTGTCGGAGCAATGGGCTGTCGGAATAATGGGAAGTCGGAGCAATGGGCTGTCGGAATAATGGGTATCGGAGAAATGGGTTGTCGGAATAATGGGCTGTCGGAATTACGATCTGATCCCAGATTATCATGGATAGTTATATTCAGGTCACTCGTTATTATCCCCTCGTCAACGAAGTTGCGAAGGGATATAGTAACGCTATTCCGCCCGTCCTTCCTTAACATCGTTGTGAACACTCTAGAATCAACATTCTTCAATGGATTTTGACCAAACTTGGTACATATTTAGTCCTTAAAAGAATCTGGAACCCTATTGATTTTCAAGGTCATAGGTCAAAGGTCAAGATCACCGAGTCAAATTTTTACCGCGTAATATCCTTGTGAACACTTTAGAATCAACATCCTTCAATAGAGTTTGACCAAACTTGGTACATACTTTGTCCTTAAGATAATCTGGCACCCTGTTGGTTTTCAAGGTCATAGGTCAAAGTTCAAGGTTACCGGGTCAAATGTCTAGGCGAGGGGATACGCCACGCCTTGCGTTGCCCTTGTTTATTTTTATTTTACATTATTCAACTTGTTCTAGTCCTGAATATAGTTGAAATACTGATCTCTGGACGTTAAGCAATAATCCATAAATCAATCATTTTTTTAATAGTAGTTCTTGGCAACGAATTTAATGTAATGTTTTGTCGGAACAATCGTATTTTTGATTAAAAAAAATTAAATAGGATGTCGGACATGATTTAGAATTTGATTGTAATGCGATCATATATTTCTTGAACTTTATGATTGTTGATTATTGTAAGACCATCAGTCACAAACTGAACACTACTAGAATGATTGCATATTGCAATAATGCAAGTAATTCCTTACCATTCGAGAGATGAGGCATTCTTGCCATTTAAAGTAATCAATCAAGTAAGGAATGCGCGAGGAAATAAGTAAAAATATAATTACATGTTTATTTCCAACTGTAAGTGTTTTTGTGTAAGTTCCTTAACAGATTCCAAAAGGAATCACAAAAGAACATTTCACCTTTTAAAAAAGTGTTGTTGGAATATACCCACACTTTGGTTGATAATTATTTACTACTATCAGAGAAATTATACAAGATTGATGTCTGAAAATATTTCAAGAAGATACACTAAACTTAGATTTCTTGAAAGGAAATCAGGATTTCTATAAAATACTCCGGTACACAAAATATACTGTTTAATCAGAGTTTCTGAACATCATATTAACAATATATGGCATCAGAATTGTAGATTAGACACCATTTATACCTTTTGTAAAACTAAAGTTGAAAAAGAGGGTCGATTTAAATTATTATACAAGTTGCTTATTTTAGTTCTAGATCTGTGTATTAGTGATCTGCATTTCAGATTTTTATGCAGCGTGGCTTAAGCAAAATGAAATTGATAAAAAAAAACACGGAAAGATGACCCTCAAAAATTAGACATGGAAAATTGAACCCTAAGCAATAAATATGGAAAGCTAGTCCTCAAGCTTTTGACACGGAAATATGGCCCTTTCCTTAAGCTTAAGCTCATCTTTTCATGTATAAATTTATACATGAAAAGATGACCCACAAACTGTATACATGGAAAAGATGACAACCACATGGCGAGTGTTTTATAAGAGGCAGTGACTGCTTGGCCTTCGCAAGCACATGGATTCACCCCCTATTTTTGGTGGGGTACGTGTTGCTTATCTTCTTAGTTTTCTGTGTTGTGTTTTTTGTTTGTTTGTTTTCGTCCTGTGTCTTGTGTACCCAATGTTGCCAGTTTCTCTGGATTGTCCATAAGGGTAATAACAAAATTACCGAACTCCGAACAATCTTCCAAAGGGAAAGTCAAAAGTCATAAGTATATAAACAGACAAAATCAGTCAACAACCGGAAAACTGTGAAAACCGTAATGACCCTGACTTGGTACAGGCATTTCCAAAGAAATGGTGGGTTGAATAAGATTTTAGGGTGCCAAACTTCCCGCTTTCATTACGGTTCAAAGGCTCCGGTTGTCACTATAACAGTGTTTATAACAATTCTGGAACAAAATAGGTAAATTAGTAGTCAACGCAGTACTAAATTCAGTGAGGAGGGCGGAACATCTATCGTGAACCATCTCCATCAACAATCGCGAGTCACCTGAAGTATTTTAACTACGAAAGTAAATGTCAAAACACTCTTACGTCACACATTGGCATAAAATATTTTGGACATTTTTGTTGACTTCCTTATCTTTATACATTTTCACTTCATGAAAATCTATCGTTCACCAAATGTTGTCTCTGCAGAGACAGAATATATTTCAACAAGATCTTGGTATCGGAATATAAACTTTTTAAGAGATCGAATAAGGAGAATCTTTTCATAGCCCTGGTCCAGTAGCCTGTCTCTCAGATAAAGATAACGTTTCAGGAAATCAGAATAATTGCTACTGGCCCTTGCATAACGAATCAATTGCGAGATGTAAACACCATATGCAGGAGAATTTTGGGATAATTGCGGATCTGTAAATACAAGTAAATTAGAAAGACTGCAACTAGAAGCAGCGAGAATAGTTACGGGCCTTCCCGTCTTTGCAAATTCCAATTTTATATTTCACGAACTTGGGTGGGAGACTCTACAAGAAAGACGGACTAGAAGAAAACATCAGCTGTTTTATAATATTCAGAACAACAATGCCCCGGGTTATCTATCTAACCTGATACCACCAACCATCCAAAGTACAACTGTATACTCACTCAGAAACGGGGAAGATATAATCATTCCGTTCTGCAGACTTTCCATTACAAACGACTCATACATTCCATCGACCACCAGACAGTGGAATAACTTGGACTTGTCAATAAGGAGCGTTGGATCTTTGCCCCATTTTAAAAGTGAACTAAAGAAATTGTCAAACTCCTAGTGTAAATATTCCGAAATATTACTCGTATGGTCCACGTAAATTGAATATAGTGCTTACTCAGTTTAGATGTTCGGCAACATTTTTAAACTATGATCTGTTTAAAGTTAATATAATATCTAACCCATCCTGTAGCTGCGGTGCCATTCGAGAAGATTCATACCATTACTTCTTTGAATGCCTCCTGTACAATGGAATTCGTAATAATCTACTAAATTTTCTGGATTGGTTACGTAATGATTACCATTTGGATCTTAAGCTGCTAATTTTTGGTAACTCAACCCTTACAAATGAACAAAATAAACTTGTATTAAAGAAAGTGTTTGACTATATAAGAAAGTCAGAACGGTTCCCGATTGTTTAATGAATACATTTAAATATGTTTTTCTTCAACAAATCCACATCCACTCAATCATTGTATTGTTATCAATGTTATCAATGTTCTTTACTATTCTTACTCTCCTTTTAACCTTTTTTCTTTCTCTCAAATCTTTACTATTCTTACTCTCCTTCCTTCTTACAAATTCTGGTATAAACGTCTAAATATCAGTATATTTAAAATTATGTTCATTTTGCATGCATATTATTGTTGTAAAATTGTATGTAGTAGAAGACCTCGTAAGTACGTTGTACTTGTGTTCTATCCAATTTGTTAATTTTGTGACAAATAAAATACGTTTAAACTTTAAACTAATGCAGGAGAAGCTGGTATATTGCTGCACATATTTGGAAAATTTATGATTTTAAAATTGAAGTCGTCCCGTTTATCATACATTTTAGTACTGAGTTGACCACTGTCGTCAGATTCGAGGTATAAGTCCAAAAATGATGCGGACGAAGCTGTATCTGTTGTCTCTTTAATTTTCAGCTCTGGAGGATATATCAATGGAAGAAATTCTGCAAATCTAGAATTATTGATAGACAAAACGTCATCAATATACCTGTATGTGAAATCAAAGGCTCTAGCTTCATAAATCTTCTTATCTTTTACAAGCTTTTGAAGAAACTCCGACTCATATGAGTATAAAAATAAATCTGCTAGAAGAGGGGCACAATTCGTGCCCATTGGTATGCCGACGACCTGCTGAAACAGTGTCTCTCCAAAGGTGACAAATATGTTATCGATGAGGAACTCCAGCATACTTGATCACTTGTTCCTCGGAGTAGCATGCTTTATCTTTTTGAATTTTCTTTGAAAAATATGTGGAATTGTAGCCTAGCATGACAAATTTTGAGCCATAGTTTCTATGACTGAAAGCTTTGTGAATTGTTTCTTTTAAGCGGCGTTTTACTTTGTCATGCGGTAGGGTGGTATATAGAGTTGAAAAATCAAGTTTTGATGGAGGATACCTGAGAGGAAGATCTTGAATTAAGGTTATCCAAAAGATCTTTAGAGTTTTTCAAAATCCACATGTGATTTATGGCACTATGCGAATAAACAGTTTCACAATATTTCTGTTGTCCCTCTTTTACTGCAGATAGAATCTTTGTCAGGTGGATAGCAATTTTTTCGTCGAACAAGTTGATGATTCCGCTATGTACCTTTCTTTGTATGGTGTCCTATGGAGTTTAGGTATCCAATACAAATAGGGTAAATCCTCAGACTCTTTACCAGAGGGAATGTTTAAAGAGGTCATGAAGGATTTGTGGTTAGCTAGGATTTCATCTTTGTCGAACGAAGTTGGTTTGTATGTGGTATTACTAGAGGTGTTGTTATTTATGCCTAATTCATTGATTAGGCATTCGTAGTAATATGATTTACATACAAACACGATATTGTTGGAAGTCTTGTCCGTAGGAACGATAACATATTTGTCATGAAGAGAGGAAAGACACTTAACAGCTTCTTGGTCTTTAAATACAGACTTAGGTCGACTATTAACACAACTAGTTTTGAGTTTGCGAATCCGACCTTGTACTAGAGAGACCTAATTGTTCTAACCCAGTCTGACAAGGACTCTAACTCATGATATTGGTCTACTTCTCTCTTTATCCACCTTCTGGCATATATTTTCAACAGCATCCATAATTATCTTGAAATTATGTTTCCAATGGTTTTCACCTACGATATTTTCTACGATAGATGGCGTTCGTGTACTATCAGTTATACATTCGGAACTCTCCCGGATCGCATCGGAGCTTATCGTTATATTTCCGCCATTACAAGTTGACATAGACTGGTAGATCATATAAACAGAAATAAGATTTGTGTTAAGGGGGTTAGTGATATGTACGATTATAGAAATGCTATTTATAGGGAATGAATACTGATTATTAAAGAGATACTCATAAACAAACCTCAGCCGTGATGTCACAATGTTATCTTTGCATGTCTATTGTATAGTGTTTTCCCCTATGTATATTGTTTATGGTGACAATCCAACCATTGGATTTCTAAACCAATAAAGAATTTAAAGAATTTATAAATAGTATGCCTCAGTACTACTGTGTGCCGGGTTGCACAAATTATGGGGGTCGTGTGTTCCCTTCAGACCCAGAACTGAAGAAAAAATGGAGAATGGCCATCAAGCGGCTTGATGAAAATTAAAAAAAACCTCTACTGGACACCAGTAGCCCTTTTCACAAAAATTCTTACGATAAGAAATTGTCGTAAGTGTAAAACTATGAATTAAAATAGTTTCACAAAAATACTTACGATAATCTCAAGTTAAGTGTAAAAATAGTCCTAACTTTACGTGTAAAACTACCCTGTCCCAAGTGTAAAATTTTGATCGTAAGAGAAATGTTGGTCTTATCTTTTATCGTAAGTGAACAAAAATAGAAATAAAAGGCCGCTGGCCACTGGTCCCCCGACGCCAAGGTTATATCGTAAGATTAAATTTTGAAACTACTGTAAACTAGAGGTTCAGGTGAGCCTGTATCACTCACCTGACTTAAATAATTCTGAAAGGGGACCACCCAAGGACCATTTTGAAGTAAAAAAGGGGAGTAACTCTGGTTAGATTTGTCGAAAAATCATCATTATCGAACTTGACCTAGATATTCATGAGATACACTTACATACCAAACCTAGTTTCAATCTGACTTTTTGTTCACAAGTTATAATTTGGAAACCAAAATATTAGCAATTTTGAAGTATAAAAAGGGATGTGACTCTGGTAAGACTTGTCGAAAAATGATCGCTATCGCACTTGACCTAGATATTCATGAGATACACTTACATACCAAACCTAGTTTTAATTTGACTATTTGTTCCCAAGTTACCACCTGGAAACCAAATATTTAGCAATTTTGAGGTATAAAAAGGGGCACAACTCTAGTAAAAATTGTCGAAAAATTGTCATTATCGAACTTGACCTAGATATTCATAAGATACACTTACATACCAAACCTAGCTTCAATCACAAGTTATCATCTGGAAACCAAGCACACGGACGGACGGACGAACGGACGGACGGACAACACCCATTTCTATAGTCCCCTTCGACGAAGCGTAGGGGGACAAAAAGATGGAGCACAGTCGCTTGAATTTCAATGATTTAAATAAAAAAAAGAGTAAAAAAAATATAGTATATACAGTCGTTTGAAATAAATTTAAAAAAAAAGAGTACAAAAATATTTTTTTATTTAATTCATTGAAATTCAAGCGACTGTAATTGGCGCTTCGACTTGAAAATAAGAGAGCAATTCATCGTTAGCACATTTTCTCTGACCTAATTACATGTACATATATTGATAAATGTTTATTGAAATGAATATGGTTTAATACAAACAGACCCTACAAATGACATTGTTGTTTAAAATTTACTCCTTTGTTTTAGGCGTGACAAATAACAGTCTATAACGATGCATTCCGTACATTTACCTTTTCAATGCAGCAAAGTGTATAGTTTACATGACCAAAAAAAATCAGGATAATTCCTTTAATTTTATATTTCAAATTGGGAACGATCGACAATCGAAAATACTACTTGCAAACTTGGGGAGAATTATTCTTTTTCATTATTTTTTTTTGGATAAAAACAGGAATACGGGATTTTCTTCTAGACATATCTACTCCGCTTAAAACGTTTCGTATGAACAGCCGCTTTACGACTGGAAGTTCTGGATCCAATAATATCGTAAATTGATTTGCCTTTATATTAATATAATTGATTAATTTCTGGCAACGTCGATGATCATTGAACACTCTGGAAATATATAAACTTGTGTACATTCTTCTGTTATATCAATATTAATACACACAAAAAAGATGGATATATAACCACTGTCGTGTACCCGAGTAGGATCGGTCTTTTCAAGATGGCGACACAGCCAAAAGAAAAAAGATAGGTCTCTAATTTAAGCACGTTTCAAGTCATTTAATCGAAGGATCCAGCCTAAACGCATTGTTAACGCAACAGTCTGATTACAGCGATCCCTCGATCTTCCCAATTTTGCATCTTTGCCAGACCCATTTGTACATTTCGCTTGAAACCTTTCTCGATTTGTGGCACTTTGATCAACCCCCAAAAACACGTTTTCTCTCTTTTCAAGTGGCTCATGTCGGCAATGTCATACCCAGATAGTAACTTCCTGGCTTGGGAGGGTTCCGCATTACGTTTATTATGTGGAAACTGATGACAAACTGGAAATATCAGTCGCCGAAAGTTTGTTTACGTCTAGGATCGGACACGGTCTTTTTTCGTTAAATTTGTTCGGGAGTGGACATGACATTTGACGTAATTTTGTTTGGGATCGGTCTACATTTGGTAGGGATCGGTCACGAATATTGGAATCATGAGATGGATTACAAACATACGATGACAATTATCAGGCTTAATATAAAGTTAATATAGTTATACTTAATATGTCACTAAACGTATCGAGATATCAAGATATTAAATCAAATGGCATTTTTATAGGTACATGTGCTAATATTGAGCATATGAAGCTGCCCTACCTCAGATCATAATTGACCATTGTTGTATCTGTCATAAAGACGAAAAATTGAAAGATAAAGGCATTAGAGTTGAATCCGACAGTGCAAATAAAAAAAAATCAGAAAAGGAATGCAAATAGAACATCAGAAAAAGAATGCAAATATAAAAAAAAAAACAGAAAAAGAATGCAAATAAAAATATCAGGAAAATAATGCAAATAAAACATCAGAAAAAGAATGCATAATAAAAGCAACAGGTGTGTGAAATGCGTGAACGCCAAAGGGAAAAGACAAGGGCCCGGTTTCATGAAACTTCCCAGGCCAGGCGCATCGACTGGGTAAGCGGCTCCTGCATTAGCCTATAATCATATATAGAAAACAAATATTATGATATCTACCTATTATCGTGGACCATTCGATATCTACACCTTCAATAGTTCAAAAGGAGATATTAACACGCTTACAAAAGCTGTCTTTTGAACATCTCATTTTAATTATTTCGGGTGCAGAGATCCAGTAATCCACTCGAAACAATAAGAGAAACTAAATAGGAAGCTCTGGAATTAACTTTGAAGGAGAATGTATTTTGACAAAGTAGTAAAGGCAGCAGCATACACAACCCTAGTTAGACCATCAGTTGAATACGCTAGTGCTGTATGGGACCCTATACCAAAAACCAGACGATGCAGCTTGATTCCATCCAGCGCAGAGGTGCTAGATTTGTTAATACCAACTCATATGACAGGGAACCTGGTTCAGTAAAAGCTATGATCTGCGACTTAGGCTGTGAATCTCTAGAACAAAGACGAGCAAAGATCAGAGCCATATTA
>MJUT01046970.1:0-39242 GCA_002080005.1 Gigantidas platifrons
ATTGTGAGACAGAAACTGATGTTGAATGTTTTGACATTACTTACAAAGAATTAGCCGAAGATATTGCTGAAGGAAACTTGAAAGTGCTGTAAATATTCTCTGCTAAATGTATTAATTCATCTTTTCTAATTACATGTAATGTTATGAAACATATTTATAAACTGCTATAATTACTTGAAATATATTTATAAAAGAGACCAAATCACTGACACTATTGTACCTTTTTCAATATATATTCCTTACCGATGGAAGCATTTAATTCTTTCACCATTTCATCTATGTGTTTGTATCCAAATTGTTCAGGGTTTATATCTGGATAACTTTATTTTGTAACATACAAAATATAAATGTAGAAGTAAAAAGAGATAAAGGAGAAATGAAATGTCAATGAGACAACAATCCATGAATAGGTTAAAACAAATTATTATTATATATTCAATAAATATCCCAGATACAATTATGCCAGAGAATAATTAATTTTTTCCAGAGATTCTGCATAAGCCAGTGACAAAAATAAAGAAAAAGACTATATATCTGCTGCTGTGTAAGTTTCAAGAGAAATATTAAGAATGTGCTAGAGTTGTCTTTCTTTGTATATCATATTTTCATTGCATATCAATGCAATCCAAAAAATATATAAGGTTGATATAAAATTATTTTCAACATCCAATCAGAAGCCTTGTTTGAAATCCCAAAGGTCAAGGACACAGGACATATTTTTTTTAAATTTTTATAAACATCATTGAACTTTAATTTTTTTCTTGATGTTACTACATGATGGTCCCTGATGATTCAATAATTATCCATATTAACGTCAGGGACAATAAAAATATATTTACATAACTGTCATAGTAATCTAGGAACTCAGAGGGATGTCTTGCAAATGTCTACCAAAATAGTGTTATGCGAATTAATATATGAAGTGCCCAATGAAACTTGACATTCGATGACCAAACGCGGCTCTGCTATTTGTTTACATTTTCTTTTTAAATAACCTTTGGTCATTTTGATAAGTTTGTATTTTCGCTTCTTTTAGGATCAATAGATTGCTATTCTACTACGGGGTTTAAGCTACCATTCAGAACGCCACGGTCAGGATCGGGCTCTCATCGAGCACGGGAGGTCGTCGGTTCAATACTAGGTATGGTCAATTCATTGGTTCCGCTGTCCATATTTTTGTTGTCATTCATTTTTCTTATAGTATGTGGTCTGTTTGAATGGAAGCTAATATGTGCAAATTTTTTATCGTTTGTTTATATGTATATGTATTGCCGCTGGGTATGGGTATCCAGTTGGCAAGAGGGGTCGGTTGATATTCAATTAAACGGTTTAATGCCCTCACATTTTTGTACCTGTCCCAAGTCAAGACCTCGATTTCCAACGTCATATGTCGTGGTTGGTTTTGTTAGAGGTGTTTCTTCGTTTTGTTTATATTGATGGAATTGTTGACCATCACTGTTTAAACTTTCTTTTCATAATCAATTCAAAGACTATAAAATTGGTATTTGCTACCATTAGTTTCTTCTTGGCTGGAAATTTGGGTTATTGTTTTTGACTGTATGTATAATTTTATACAAAAATAACTTGTTCTCGCCATGATGTAACTGACACATTCGTCAATTAGTACAAACCAAAAAACATTGTTGTCGCAAATATTTTGTACAGAGAGATGACATAGAGCGAAAATAATATTACCAATGGTAAGCAATGTTTAAAAGATACCAAAGGAGTAACCTGAAGCCGTTAATCGAAGAAGGCCAGCCAATACAATGGCCAAAGAAATGACGACATAAAAAACAAACAATGATCTGCAAAACACTGCCAGAAAATTAAAGAGAGTAACAAGAACCCTACTAGAAACGGGGGTGAACTCGGGTGATCCGAATGGTAGGCAGTTTCTGCTCTACATGTTGCACTCGTCTTAAACAACGGTATACAAACTCTGGCTTCCATGAATTATTACGAATCTGATAGGTGGAATAGAGCAGTAAAGAAGTATGGGAAATGCATCTAAAATGCACCAGATCTAAACTTTATATATAAAGTCGTCTTTTCTTCTCGCTCATCAAACCACATGGTACAGCGATGTGCTCTTGGTAAACCAATCGTTAAATGAGTTTTGCAGAACAGCAAATGATACACGAAACACGAAATTTATTTTATTATTATGGCTAAGAGGACTTTTATCGCACAAATGTAAATAGATTGCCGTCTTTTGTGAGCAAAACACGAATGTAGCCCTAAAGCACTTTCTCAAAGAAAGACAAAGGATGTTTCTGAAACCGAAAGGCAAATCAAGAATGGACAATTCAGAAACACTAGCAACATTGGATGCACAAGACACAGAACGAAGACAAAACAAAAAAAAAACAAAAAAAAACAACACAACACAGAAAGTTAAAAAGATGAGCAGCACGGACTAACAACCGGGATTGAGCCCAGGTGGTTGAAGGGTGATTCGAAAGTTGCTTCTTTTCTGCAAGTCGTAATTTTTAAGATACTAGATTACTGTCCGTAACAAACTGAAAATTTTTATAATATTAAATATTTGACTTAAAATTAAATGATAAATTTAAGCGTCATTGCAATAGAAAAAAAATCACGAATAAGCATTGAAATTCAGCAAATTTTATGCTTAAACAGAATTATTCATTCTTAAGCTATTTACATATATTCCTCGGAAAACCTATTTCTTGGTTGCTCCACAAACAAAATAACATTGCTTGTTCAATTAACCGTATCTTATATGATTTAAAGCGAAATTTCAAACGAAAACAGCATTCGTAATAATTGAATAACCTTTTAGAGTGTAATATATATACACGAAACAGTGGGTTTACCAAGGGATGTTTTAGCTCTGTGTGTGCTCCTCCCCCCTTTCCCACCACACACACACACACAAACCACCACACACCATGCCCGCGTTTATTCATTCTTCAGTCCACCTACTTGTAATGAGGACAATTGAGAGCCTCCTCTAGTACAAAATATTTTTACAGTTACTTTGAAAAGGTACGAAATATTGTTGAAAGTGACGTTAAACACCACAAACCCTACCAACCAACCTCGAGCATGATCGTCTATCATTGAAAAGCCACCCACTTCTATCTAAGAAACCGTAGGCGTGCTCATAATATTACGAATAACCATGTTCTATGTAGAAACTTTTGTTAGAGTATGTCATAATGTTAACATTCGGGCGAACAATCACTCCCACATATAGCGGAAAACACACAAGGACAGCACGACATTCCTTCAGAATCGTGAGGAAATTTGTAGAATTACCATGTTGTTGGTTTTTGTGGTGTCTGATCAAGTCGCTTAGAACACAGAAAGTCGATAATTAACCAATAAGTGTGTGCTTATTGTTGTATATAATAATATATCCTGCACTCATTCTACTTGAACAGTTAAAACTGCTTTGATTGGTTAATGGTTTTGCTATTGTACGGTCATATAGCTTTTCTTGTACCCTTTTCACATTTTTTACCTGTTGAGCTTTGGGAAATCAGTTGTAAATCTTTATATTTCTTGCTCACAGAATATGTCAAAAAGGACAATCAAGAGATAGTTGTATAATTTTATTATTAAAAAAAGTTCTAGGTAAACCTCTACTCGCCACATATCAATAAGGGGAAGAAGTCAGAGATGTGATTTTAATCACATAGGTAAAGAAAATCAACTAATCAGGAAGATTTTCATTTGCATTGCGATAATAAAAAAAAAGACGCGAAATGGGCTGTTAAGATTTTGCCAGCGACATTTTCATTGGCTGACCACGAGTGCTGTTAAGATTTTGCCAGCGACATTTGCATTGGCTGACCACGAGTTCATCGATAATTGCCCTCTTACCGAATTCTTTCACATGTTAGGGGGGAGGTGGGCGTAGCGTATAATAACAGCTGATGAATTTAATCAGATTGCATGTCCAACATCCATGATACCCGTTGTAACTCCAGCTTGTTTGTTGGGAGTGCGCGAGCATTCTGTTTATTCATTAAATTATTGTTAAAACTATGTTTCTTCTCCCTCAGGCATGTGTCTCCTAAGTCGAATTTGGCTATCCTGTTTATCTTCTCCCTCAAGCATGTGTCTCCTCAGTCGAATTTGGCTATCCTGTTTATGCCTTTTGGTTTTATTGCTTCCAAAATATAACATATTTCTAATATCATCACGTTGAGCGTACCCGATGAAGGTTATTACAGAAAAGCGTTGAGCTCACTAAATCTTTATTATGTTTTCCTATATGATTCTCTATGTTTTTCTTATCGAACAGTATCGTGATTGCGTCTATCACTTCATATCTGTAGTTTACTATGGATATCTGTATCAACAAGGACTCGTCTATCCAGTATCCAGAACAAAAAGAAGGGTTTGTACAATTGTAATATATACACTCCGACAAAAGTTAAGCACCACCCTATATTTTTACATCAATACTGTTAAAACAATAAAATAGATATCACCATTTTTCTTACACTTCTTAAAAGACTACACCAAGGGCTCTAAAATTACCAATCTACGAAGTATTTATCATCCTGAAAGACGTGACTATGACGTGGCAAAAATGGGGTTCAAAACAGGCGCTGGAAAAACGTAAAACCAGTTTGTCTTTGATTTAAGTTTTTAACATTGCATTAAAATGCAGAGTCTTCAGATTTTAAGAACTTTTAAATGCATCTATTGTGCGTATGTGTAAGGCATAAAAATCAATAACGAGTATATTCACCGCGTTTATTGTGAAGTTCTGTAACACGCCTCGTCATGCTTCACACAAGACGCCTAAGCCGTTCTTGGAGGAACTGTTACCACTCCTGTAAGATAGAAGTTCTTAATTCGTCAATATTTTGACATTTTGGATTGCGTTGGTTATTTATTCGGCCAATAAAGTTTCATACATGCTCTAATGGTTCATGTCTGGCGACATCGCAGGCCATGGAATTGTCTGAACAGCCTCTTGCTGTAAAAAATGTTGTACAATTCGGGTTCTATGTGGCCTAGCGTTGTCGTCCATGAACATTGGCCTGTCAGCCAACGCATAATTGTCGAAATGGGGGACTGCGCGTGGAGCGAGCACATTGTCACGGTATTTTTGGCCTGTCAGATTACCATCAAGAACGTACAAGTCCAACTTACAGTCAAAGGAAAAACAATCCCAGACAGTTACACCCCCACCCCCAAAAGCAGTTGTGCCCAAAATGTGGTTGTCCTGAAATGAAGTGTTTCGTTATCGCCAAACCCTTGCACGACCGTCGGTAGGGCGTAACAAAAAACGACTTTCATCAGACCAGTGGACCCGTCTCCATGTACGAATAGTCCACCCCAAATGATCATGTGACCAGTCAAATCGAGCATGGCGATGACGTAATGTCAACTGCGGACGTTTTATGGGTCGTCGCGCTTGCATTCCCTGATGGTGGAGGCGTCTGATTACGGTGCGTGTGCTAATCTGGCCTCAAAACGCTAAATTACCACGAAGTGCACCAGCTGTACTGAACGGCCGTTGCCGCGCCCGTCTACCTGCACGTGGACGGTCAGTAACATTCCCCGTTTGACGAAAACGCTGCATCAGTCGTACAATGATGGAATGGTTAACCCTGAGGTGGTCTGCCACCATTCTATGGCTAAAACCACCGTTATGCATGCCAACAGCTTGCCACCTTTCTGGTATGGTTAATTTTCGCCGCACCATACCAAACCAATAGAAAATGAAACTTAAAACTCTACACAAAAAAATCAGCTTTCGTTCGTAAACACAAAAGTTGAAAAATACACGTGGCACTTTACACACCCTGTCATATACACATAAATAAAAATCGATCAATAACTTGTTTCTCAGGTAAGTAAGTATGTGTGTACAGGTAACGAAAACAGCAAACCGATTTGAAATAAGTTCATTATTAGAAAAAATATTATTGAAACAAGTCAGGTGGTGCTTAACTTTTGTCGGACTGTATATATTGGACAACAATTTATTGGAAATTATTAATAATAAACACTTTTGATAGAATTGAACAGCAATGGAAAATACTCATTTAACAAGTTTGTAGCTTGCAATGAAAAATATTTTAGTAATAATCTGACACTATTTGTTTAGTGAAAAATTTAATACAAATCTTGAACCTTCTCTTTTTGATGTTAGACTACTACTTATGATCACTTATGGCTTAATGAAGAGTCCGTATAAATTATTGTGACGTCGACAGCAATAAAGACCATAACTATGATAAAATAAAACAATATTTTGACATCATGATATTGTCCAAGTTAACATTTACTTCTGTTATATATCAACCTATTTCACTAAAGGAAAAATATACATTGAATAAATACCACATGATTAGATAAATTCAGGGTGAACATTTATTTTCCAGTTGGCATTTTATATTTCAATTTATTACACACTTAGTTAAAATAAAGGCATTTTTGTATGACCAATATGATCGGAAGTAAACTGTCCATATGTTCACACCCCAGGAAAATAACCGGTTATTAGGTGCCCCTCGTGCTTTTCAGACAAAATAAACAACTTCCGGTGTTTACGTCTGCAGATGTCGGAAGTATATAATAAATAGTTTAATACATGGGCATTTCCATATTGGCCTGGTTATCATCCCTCGACTTCGTCTCAGGCCATTATGGATGTCTCGGGATGATAACCAGGCCAATATGGAAATGCCCATGTATTAATCTGTATGTAATTACCACGTGGAACCAGTAATGACGCACCTAAGCATATAATTGTTTGCTTACCGTTTGACGATAGATTGTTGTTTTAAAATTTCTGCATAAAAATAAAGAGTTTATTCTTTTCCATCGATTTAATTTGCAATATGATTCATAATTATTTTGTGTTCATGCCATTTTAAACGTTTTCTTAGTACACAGATAATGTGTTTACATTTTGTTCAGGGACCGGAAATGACGCACTCCTATTCTATCAATATATTATCACTACAGCTTACCTTGCTAATCGGAGACCTGTTGCACTGGCAAAATTCTTCGTCCCTACCCATCACCTTTCCTTGTTTCGAATCCCGTGGCGTTTAAATTTTAATCTCGTCCTGAATATAGCTGAAAAATTGCTCGCTGGACGTTAAGCATCAATCAATCGATCAATTAACCTTTCCTAGTTTCGAGTCCCGTGGCGTTTAAATTTTTTTTCTCGTCCTGAATATAGCTGAAAAATTGCTCGCTGGACGTTAAACATCAATCAATCAATCAATCAATCAATCAATACCTTGCTAATCGAAAAAAAAGCTTCTATTCGAAACCACTGTCTTCGACGAATGTCCAAAGTTGTAAAATCGAAACAACATGATATATTTGATATACTGATCAGTGAAAAATGTCATAACTGTATTAAAATAATTTTCAGTTCTATTCATTAGTTCTTAATTGCTCCAAAGAAAAGATTTATTTAAACAGTTCCTGTTTGCCATATTTCGTTATATTCATTGAAAATCATATAAGCGATTGTCAAACGTTGACAGTGAATATGTTTTAGTGTGGAATGCTCACCACATGATAGTCAAGTGACCTAATATGGCAAACCAGCCTGTCAGCAAACGAAAACTTTTGACAACACTTTGAAGGGTTTTAGGGCAATCGTGGGTCTATTTTAGTAAACGATCTTTTGGACGTAAGGAAAAATGGCGCTTTTAGATGGACAACAAAACTAGATGATTTCTAACCTTGTGTATGGGTGATTTCCACATGTTGTGGGATACAACAGCGAACACTTCCGTCAACGTGAAGAAACTTCAAACATCTGAGGTCATAGGTTTTGCGGTTCATAAATAAAACCCGAATGAACCTCGGTGCGTCATTTCTGGTCCGCGTCAAAATAGGTACCAGCACGATATAAATGGAAATATATTGTAATTTTAATACGAAAAGATTGCGAGTGTTATTTTGTATGTAAGTAAGCTGATACATGTCATAATATCAATAATGCTGCATTTTACGACTTGTTTCTGGTTTAAATTCATATTAATTGCAACAGCTTGTATCTCTATGAAGTACTTTAATTACAACGGGACCTGTCAAAAATATTTTACCTCTGCTATATCGTGCAAAGTCCAGTTTTCGTGGAGGTTCTCTTTTCGTTGATTTTCCGGAACTCTCGAGATTTCGATCGTGACGTCACATTTACGAGAGTTTTAGCTGTAACTAGGAAGTGGAACGTCGCTGGTGTTTATTTAAATTTGCTATACAATATGCGGTCAAAACAGGCAAATTTACTTATAATTGCATCACAACTATGAATTTTTTAACAAATTTTACTATTACCAAAATTTGCCTATGTTTAATCATCCAGACATCAAGTCTCTGCAGTCAGAATTCCAATGTTTACATCTGTCAGCACGCGTGCGTATTTTTAGTCACTGTACGTTATACAACTTTGAGTAGGTATGGCAAATCAATGGAATATCACTCCAAATTACCATAAATAATTGTTCCCTGATGTGCGTAAAAACAAAATCTTCGGGTGACCTCCGATTACGGCCTCCTATTAACTTGTTAAGTCTGGGAAGGTTCTGATTGCTTTTGATAGATATTATATGAATATTCATGATTCTGTATATTATCATTTTCCGGAATTCGATGACATATTTGAGGTACAAACAAGGGTTTGAAAGTTACATTCGTTCCAAAAAATACAAGGGAACGTTATCCAGCCAAAAATGTACTTTGTTTAATTAAGTTTAATATATTTATTAAATAATTAGGTCCAATAAATAAATCTAGATAGCTGTATTCATATCAAAATTAATTTTTATAATAACCCTCCTTTTTTGTGTATACGGAGTTATTTCCCTTGCATGGACAACTTCCGGTTTAGTTTTGATTGGAAATCAGCGTGATAGTTGGAAGATTTTAGCATTATACAGCCAGTTTATTGCGATTTAAAAATAATTTAACCACTTTTCATTGCACACGATATAGTAAGGATACTGAATAATGTGGTTTAACAATAATCAAATATATTTTCAACTAAAAAAAAACATACGTAGCATAGGAATCCTCCTTGCAGCAGCGCCAGTTCACTTCTGTTATTCACAGTTAGAATAAACGACATGGCAATTTATTCCCTTGTCGTCCATTCTCCCCTGTTTCCCATCCCATATTGATAGAGATTCCCCTAAACCCCCCCTTCCCTAACTGCCACTTTCCAAGTTGAAAGTTATATTGTAAATTTAGACAAATAGGATACATGCATGTGATAGCTCCTGGATTTACTTCCTCAAAAAATGTTCCTGGCAGGAGATGGAAATCTCCTGGATTTTCCCACAACAACAAAAATAAAAAAAAACTAGTTGTAAAATGTACTGTTTACTTAATTGGCCATTCAAATTTTCCACAGTGACTGGTTACAATAAATGTATGATACTTGATTTTGTGCATAATGTGACACTACGTGGCTTAACACAACTGGTTTTTGATACAATTTACTATATCATGTTAATTGGAACAATATTAAAAAAAAAAAATGCACATGTCATATAAAAATCTGCATCTGGTTTCCAATCTGTTGCATTTTGAAGGTGCATCTCCTGTATGTGCTCTAGTGCCTTATCACATGTATGAAATAGTAAGACCCTACTTTTCAGACTGTAATTAACAGTAAACTGTAACGATATTATTTTTTGTATACATATTTTTGTGTGTGTGATCACATTAAATGAGTTGTTGAAATTTTCCCACATATATGTTCTAAATACAATGGCATAATTCAATGCTACACATATTTAATTTGCTGATACCAAATCATGGCATTCTAAGAAATTTCAAGCATTGACATCTAGTGTATTTGTATTTCAGATATCATTATGAAATTTCCAAAAAGAACAACCAAGAAAATGAAACAACAGTATTTTACAGTATTTAACCAACCGAGAAGCTGGAAATGTAAGTGTGAATAGAAGATATGATCTAAAACTTGCTTTGAATATGTGTACTGAACTTGCTTTGTACCACTATAATGACGTCTTTCAGAAGCAACTAATTTACCACTTAAACAAAATAATTGACTGCACAAATGCAAGAGCCATTTTTATCATAAATTTCTTAGAACTTATTTGTGATGTAATCGAGCCATGTCACCCAGATAAAATAGATATAGTCTTTATATATTTCTGTATGAGATCAGAATTTCTCACTTTTGAGATAGAGCAGTTCCTGTTTTTGCCGGTGTGAGATTTCATTGTCTTGTACCCCCCGGTAAAAGACAGCTCACACGCGACTTTTCCCGGTAAAATCTTTACTTCGCTTCAGCAATTTCAATCAAGATTTGAATTACTTTAATTTAACAAATACAAATAAAACAAGCTTCCCTGAACTGAAAAATAAAGTGTTCCTGTCTTTAACCCATGCTACATTTCATTCCTTACGCTCACGCAATACACAACATAAAAGAAAACAAAAATTACACCATCCGAACTACCTTTTCAAAGGGAAATAACTCTACATTTGTTTACATGAAGTCGTCTGCAAAATTAAAAGTACATAGCTGTCAAACTGAAAAAAAATTGGGAAAATTGAAAACAAAAGCTGGAAAAATGGAAAACAATTTCGAAATAGGAGATTCAGTGAGCGTAGGGAATGATAGTAAACATGGGAGAAATGTGAATAAGTACAAACCGTTTGGGACATTTACAATGTACACTGTTCATCTGTTCCATGATGGAACCTTTGTTACTGCCGCAAAGCATGAATTAGTAAAAGGAATGGATGATAATGAGTTTAACCATTTACCTCCAAGAAATCTTGTACCTAATAGCACTTCAACCCAGCTTATCTCCTTACCAATTACCAACACAACTTCCACTTCTGTTCCCATTGTTTCTCTCCTCCAACTCAAAATGACACAGAGGAAGTTCTTGAGCTAAATAGTGAACCTATTCCTGATGACGTTGCATACATACTCAGTCAACTAATTCAAGATGACCCCGACATGGAAGTAAATGAACCGGTATCGTTAGTTAATACGTCAGTACCAGTAGTTAATCCTCAGAATTCAAGGTTCAAGCCATTCTCCAATACTGACATAGATCAGTTTATTCATGAACATGAAAATGAAAGTACGCGGAGAAAAACACAAGGCCATGTCAAGTTATTGACCCAGTTCCTGAATGAGCAAGGGTACACTAGAATAATGAGCTGTATCCCTCCCACTGACTTGAATGATATTTTATGTAAGTTTTTTGTTGGTGTTCTCCAAAAATATGGAGAGGAATATGAGCCCTCATACCTACGTGGTATGATAGGGAGTTTTGAGAGAAATTTGAAAAAGTTAAATTACAGTACAAGTATCTCCGGATATGAATTTAGTAAAGCCCGTGAAGTCTTAAAATGTTAAAAAAAAACTGAAAATGCAAGGAAATGGGAATTTTGCCAAAGGTGCAGATGCAATCAGTGATGATGAGATTTCCAAACTGTTCGAAAAGGGTTGCCTAGGTCCAAGTACACCTAAATCACTTCTAAACACAATGTGGTATAATAATACCTTGCATTTTGGCATCCGAGGAGGGAGTGAAGAACATAGAACTTTGAAATGAGGCGATATAACTTTACATTTAGATGAGGAATTAAATACCGAGTATCTGGAATATAATGAAAGACAGACAAAAACCCGCACTGAAGAGGATACACGTAACATAAGGGACAGCAAACCACGAATGTATGCTGTTCCGCACAGTCCCACTTGCCCCGTCATGATGTATAAGGCATACACAGCTAAGCATCCTGAAAATTTCAATGATCCAGGATAGCCTTTCTATCTTGCAACTGTAACACATACAACAAACCCGAGGGAAGATGAACAATGGTTTCTACGAGGTCCATTAGGACGAAATAAATTAAATAATCTAATGAAAGAAATGGTTACTGATGGTGATTTGCCAAACAAGAACACAAAAAGACTTACAAACACAAGTGTAAGAAAACATCTATGCCAAACACTTCTAGATAACAATATTCCCGATGGGCAGGCCATACACATTATTGGACACAAGAACCCTGCATCATTAGATAACTACAGGTAACGTTACATGTATATCCGAAATATGATAATAAAAAGTTTAAAATAAGATGCGGAGTAAATATACATGAGACAATAAGTCACAATCTGTACATCAACATAATAGTCAATGGAATAATGGTTTAAAAGAATCTAACACTGTTGGAAATGCAAGACTGGAAAATATCAGACAACCAATGCAAGGGGAAGATTTTACGTCTTGGAAGAGGCTTGCCGAGTCCAAGGCGATTGAAATCTTACCCGAGGGCGTCTGAGATTTTCCTGTCTTGCATGTTCAACAGTGTTTGATTATTTTTTCACTAACTGCCATAATCGGTGTGGACAGAATTGTCATTTAATTACCTGCTATAGTAATGCCCCTTTTTGCAACGTCATAGAAAATTGTACATCTGATCGTGGGCTTTCCACATGTTCCGTTAAATGTGTATAAAATATTAAATAAAAATACAAAACATTCATAAAATTTATAAAATTGTTTGTGCAAAACATATGTTTCAAGCTGTCTTGTACAGGGGGGTACAAGACAAGGAAATCTCAAATCGACAAACACCGGAATTGCTCTGTCTCAAAAGTGAGAAATTAGAAGATAATCGTCTTGCATTCTAAGATTTGAATGGGGAAAATCATAGATTTTACTGTCACAAATTGAGTTTTCAGGTGAAAAAAATACAGGGTGACTAACCGAATCCAAGTCAACTCGCCTCGATTGCAATTCGTCCCATGAAATAATGGTCAACTCGCCTGATCACTAATTAGCGAAAGACTAGTTATATATAATGTTTTAGTGTTTGTTTGCCTGAAACCTTACTTAACGTTGTCTATCGAGCAAGTGAGCTGAAAAGAAACATCCATATAGGAAGACACTAGGTACTTCGACACGTTGATAGTTAAGATAACAGATAGGGCTCGCACTTCACTCAAAATATGATGGGACGAGTTGGTCGGGGCAAGTAAGGGCCCTCTATTGGAAATAAATCTTGTATCTTGTAAGACAGAGGAGTGATTTGTCATGCTTGAATGTTTAAACCAGATCTTATTTTTTGCATCAAACTTGAGAAGCAGAATATTTTACAGAAAAACTACAACCCATTAAAATGATGTTCATTGATTGACCAAAATGAAATACATTTTATGTCAACATCAACATGTACACATGTGAAATTATGCATGACATGCAGCGCTAAAGTGAAATTGTTATTAGTTATCTATTTTTGCAGGGTGTTGAATAATAAAAGAAAGGCCGAGATGTCAAATCTACTGGACACTACATCTACTAGAACTACTGGTCCTACCTTAGCTCCAGCCGTGTCGACAACTGAGTCTGACCAGATTGCCACCAGACCATCATTTTCAAACCCGCGCCCGACTTTGGCTATGCAATCCTTTGACCAGCATAATCAGTCCATGAATTTGAATCCCACTGACGTGTTCCACTCAACATTCTATGGTTCTACTATTAATGGTGGCAAATTCAACATAAACATTAATTTCGGTGATGACAAAGCGAAACGCTCAAAGTCAAAATGAAAGTTGTGTGTACTGACCGTGACACTATTTCAGTATTTGTGTGTTAACTTGACCTACTTGTTGTTTTAAATTATTTACGCCAAATTAACCATTTTCATGAAAGAAGCTTTACATATATTGTTTGTTGGAACATTTTAAACTAATGTTTCTGAAATATTATTGTTTGTTTCAAAATTTTACTTTCTGGTTTTTTTTATTGCCCCATAATTCACAATGAGTTGTTCGGTCACATTCCAATGACGCAATGTAATATTCATGCGCCGATTATAAACAAACGAACACGGTAAATAAAAGTCAGCTGATTAGTGAGAAAAATAATCAAACACCGTTGAAAGGGCAAGATAGGGAAATCTCCGACACCCTCGGGTAAGATTTCAATCGTTCGCTGACTCAGCAAGCCTTGTCAGCGAACGATTGAAATCTTACCCTCGGGTGTCGGAGATTTCCCTATCTTGCCCTTTCACCGGTGTTAGATTCTTTTATTGTCAAATATGGAAAACTGAAAAAAAAATGAGGTGGATAGTAGCAGAACAAATTGCTAGTGATTTATTAAAAAAAACTTGAAGAAATGGTTTGATGGTATCTTCTAAAACAAATATTTAGATTCAATTACAAAATGTCTCAGATAACAAACTTCGAAAATTTGATTCCACTCTTGGATAAACAGAGCCTGTCAGACTTTGATATTGTTTTAAACAACCAAATGGCATTAGATATATTTCATTACGTCAAATCAAAAAGTATCAATCAAGACACTTTGTGTAAGTGGTTTACAGAAATAACTAAAAACAATATATTGAAAAAAAACTTTGGTTACACGGTTGCACAGACTGAAAAAAGAAGCAGGTCGAAAAAGAGGCCTTGAGAAGGCTACTTTATTAACAAATATTTTTTTAATACATGTAATATGTGTACATGTGACGCCAAAATGCAAAATCTCAATTCTACAGAAGATGCTACTTATAAAAGAATAGCAGAAGATTTAGCTACTGAATTACAAATAAATCAGGAAAAGAATTCAAGGGAAGTTAATCAGTTAAAAAGAAAATTAGAAAAAAATGTTGATCTTCAAGAAAGGAAAATAAAGAAAGTTAAAATTGAAAACAAAGCTTTAGTCGAAAATCTTAAATCTAAATTAGAAGAGCAAAAAAGTGAAATTCAAACGATAAGATATAGTTGTAAGAAATTAAAAACTCAAAACAGAAGACTATCATTTTGTGTAATGAAACACAGATCATGTGTTAAAGAGGTAAAGAATAATTTAACAGACATAGAAAATATAAATAAGAGCAAAACAGATGAAATTAAAAAATTAAAAAGAGAACTGCATAAAATTTAGAGTTTGTACAACGATGCCTTAAAACAGTTGAATGGAGCTTTTAAGTAACCTTAAATCAAACTTAAATGACTCTTTGCAAACAAGTGATTACCTCCATTCTTTAATTCAAGACGAAAAAGAAATAGATATTTTGGATGAAAAGTTACATGCATATACACCAGAATTTAGACAAGCCGTCATGAACATATCTGGCAAGAATGTAACAACTGAACACATAGTATCCGTTATCAATGAAAGTCTGGAATTAGCTGGTAAAACCTGGAAGCAAATTCCGACACGAAGAACCATTGATAATAGTGTGAGAGAATAGGTTGTACTAAGTAGTATTCATGTTGGGCAGTGTTTGAAAAACAAAGAAAAAACAACTTTATATTCTGATGAAACACGGAAGTTTGGAAAGACATACAACAACTACTTTATTAGTAACGATCATAAAAATGTATACATGCTAGGTTTAAGGGAAATGCACAATAAAGCATCCTCAACAACTTTAGCTAGTTTTAAGGAGATTTTAACAGATATATCTGAATTATGTAATGGAAGTTTAGAATACAATGAGATATCACACGTATACAATATATTATGCAATATAAGAGACTTCATGTCAGACAGGGCAAAAACAAATATATACTTTACAGAATTATTAATCGACTACCGTAAACAAATTATGCCAGAAGTTGTTGATGGGTGGGATGATCTGACAGATGAACAAAAAAATGCCTGATCTACAGTAAATAATTTCTTTTGTGGATTACACCTACTTGTTAACTTTGCAGAGTGCACAACACCTGCACTTAAGGAATTTGAAGTCCTACATAAAGAGGACAATGTGTTGTGAATGACCTGGAAAAGGAGTTCGGTGTAGATGAAAGAGATGACTTTTTATTTTATCAAAATTTAATGGTGATGTTATAACATTTTTAAGATTCTGTGCAAAAAAATTTGCCCGAGGAGTTGACGAGAAATGCGGTTGTTTCGCTTATTTCAATTCATATTGTCTTGAGAAGAATGAAAAAATAACTTCATTTCTTTCAGAGGAAACAGATTTAACATTATTTTTCTGAATGAGCTCGGTTTAGACAGATTTCACTGTATAAATATTGTAACTGATATACAGATATGAATTTACTTTACTTTTATACATACAAGTCTTTACAGTGATCTGACATAATTATTTTGTTTGAAATTTCTCAAATAAAAATAATTAATATTTATTGTCATTGTTTTTCAGCGTAACAGGTATTTTCGACCTATTGTATAATTGTTGAAAGGCTGTTGTTTATTTTTATTTACAAGCATATAAGAATAAGAATATTTCATTAAATAGAAAGCTAATGAAAAGGAACATTCTAAAACTATCAAGAATATTACAAAGGCAGATTACATATTTCGAAACTTGTCTCGTCTCTCATGGTACACATACACATTTTGTATATAAAAAGAGTAATATTCATATTTATATTTTGTTTCTTTACATTCAAATGTTTATAAAGTTTTATTTTACATTTTCAGTATACCAATTGATGTTCTAAAGAAAGGAATTTGGTACAATATATAAAGGTATCGTCATAATTAATATTATGTGACTTTGGACGATATAATTTCATGGGAGTGGTTGACATTTTCATGCTACAGTTAGCTCAAAGCGAATGGATTCTCTATCGCTTCCCCCCGATTTCGGTGAATATCGGTGTGCCGCCGTTAATTTCAGATTTTGCTCCCAAAATCATCCCAAGCTGGTCCACCCAACACCGCGTGGTTTATGGTCGTCTAGAGTACTAAAAATGTTTAAATGCCTCCGGTAGTTAATCTGATTAGGATGTCGCGTGGAACTTTAAATATTTACAATAGATCGTTGTCCTTAAGTATTTCGATCGTTTTTTCCAAAAAGCTTACAATAGACAACATTTTCGATTTACTTCTTAATGTTTGAAAATTTTAGATTTGTTGGACATCGATCGGCTATTTTTGCGAGGATTTATGAAAGATAACGAAATATTTGATTTTTAATGTTAAATTATATGAATACCGGGTTTGTAATTTGTTTTCGTTAAAGAACGAAATATTAGATTTTTAGAATTTCAAATTATATGAATACCGAATTTGTAATTTGTTTTTAAATCTAAATTATGTTTCGAACATTGCATATTCATACCAGACACGTGCTAATTAATTTAAGATGAAAAGACACGTGTTAATTATTGTTTATATTACATAACTGTCGCCTGGATTAAAAGTAATTAAAACACTAAAGATTTGCTTTAGGCTTAAAATTGTTTTGATAACGTTCTAACATAACGAATTTGGGACAGACAATTAGCTCAACTGAAGCCATACAAGAATTCCATATCGGTGATTGGATTGGACGTTATGACTGGCTTCGTTTACTTTAGATTACTCAAGCTCAATGCTCACCCAAGCCGTCTATTTATTTATAAATCTTTAATTATCAATAAACTTCCATTCTTCAAAACCAACTGCTTACCAAATAACACTACTGCAATTATGTCACTACGTACCTTGCTCAGGGAGGATATCCACTTTCTTGTCCAGTACCGCTGTGACCGGACTCTACAGATCCACACAAGAGATTTCATCAAACACACATAAGAGGTAAACTCTTATTTCTAGACATGTTAATTTAAAAATTTCTGTATCCGAATTTTATGATAACGAAATCGAAGTCGAATATTTCGTGTAAATACTATGAAATTTTGTATTCAATAAAGTAAATTCGCATTGCCAATTTGGGACAGATTGAAAACAATTAAAACGATAAAGAACTATTAATAATTGAAATATTGTGAACTAATGTATAGTGTCAACGTGTGAAAAGTACAGAAAATGTCATTGTTTTTTTCTTTTGAAACGCAATTTTATTCGCCGAATTCAGATTTAAGATAAGTTTTGTTGAGTAGAGAAAGAAGGTTCATATTATTAATTTAATTTGTATACTGTCGTATCTAAATATGTCTTGCCGTGAAACGAAGTTTTTCGGATATTTCGGCGTTACAGTATTTTTTACAAACTTTATTTTACTATAGCTTGAAAACGAATACGAGGGCCTATAAATGAACTTCAACTATTTTTGGATCTATGCCTTCCTATCTATTTGGTTTAAATGCTACTGATGAGAGGTTGAAACACGTGTACAGCATAATGAAATTCACAATATTGATGCAAAATTGGTATATTTATATTTTCAAAGTTTGTTGATAATAACACGTACATTTGCAATGATATAAAACCATGAAAGTGCGGAATAGTACATGTAACAATTTTATTTTCACACGCACTATAACAAATATTAACGTTATTACACGTAATTGTATTATTGTATTTTACAGCTCCAGATTGGTGCCCATTATGAAGTGAGGTTCGGCATTCGTTCCACTGACGTTGCAATAGCCAACCTACTTGGTTCTGGTACCGAGAAAGCAATAGAAAATCTACTTGAACAGAAACCAGAAACCCCTGCTGCTCCACCCGCCAAGAGACAGAAACCAGCACCAAAACCAACCACCAAGAAAGCAGTTCTTAAGGTGAGATTCTGGGCTTTAATATCTTCATCAAATTTTAGAAAGTTAATCAAAATACAGCTAGAAAGGGTAAGTAGGAAAAAATAATTCTTTCCATTTAAAAAAAAAACAATCGGGAGAGAACTACAACAGGATGGGGGTAAGTGAGATTCAGATGAGGGGGGGGGGCGTAGTTTAGACATAATATTTCATCAAGATAGGTGTTAAAGGTAAGGATAAGAAATGGTCTTTAACAGTTATTCTGGGCTTTAATATCTTCATCAAAATTTTAGAAAGTACATCAAAACTCAGCTAGAACAGGCAAGTAGGGAAAAAAAAGAGTTCTTTTTTGTTCAATTCAGATTTTTTAGAAAATGCGGGAGAGAACTTCAACAGGAATGGGGTAAGTGAGATAATTACCCATGATTCAGATGAGTGGGGGGGGGGGTTGCTTAAGCATATTATTTCATCAAGATAGAAGTTAATGGTAAGGAGAAGAAATGGTCTTTAAAAATGTATTAGAAAAGTAGTTATTATCTGCAGACAGATATTGAAGAGGTAGGTACAAGGGTAAAATTTGGCTCAATTTTTTTAATATTGATAACAATTTTAAGATTTCTTTTTGAATAATTTGTGTAGCCCTTAAAAGGGCTGTTTTTTTATACTGCATCTCATTCTGTCTGCTGTTCAGCAGTCGCCCATCATTGTTGTTAGTCTCTCTCTTAGTGCGGGTGTACACAACTGTTCATGGAAGTACTGCATGCTTTTACCAGAAGAACTTCCTTTAAACAATCTACCTGGAATGTCTGCTGTTGCTTTCCCACCTACTGATACTACCACTGGTGCGACTTTGAAGACGTGGTTGATGTATTTGCTGCAATTTTCTGGCGTCATCTCCGTTAACCAAAATTCTTCAATGTACTGCAATTTTCTGGCGTCATCTCCGTTAACCAAAATTCTTCAATGTACTGTGTCAGTTCTTCTTTAGTTGATGGATTTCTTTTAGATACTTGTCGTTTCAACTGGTTCCACACCATTTCTATGGGATTCAGGTCTGGGGACTCTGACGGTCATTTCCACCAACTTTTACCCAACCTGATCAGACTCCAGAGCCTGGAAAGATGCTATCATTCCACGTATCAACGAGTACTTGAGAAGACCTGTATTGAAAGAAAAATAAACTGAATCATTTAATTATACAGTAATGTGATGACAGTGATACATAGAACCATTGAATGTCTGTATTTGATATGCAATTTATTAATAAGTTGATGTTCATTTTTTATAAAACCTTTTAACATTCTTTAGTTTAAACATGCATGTTGCAATCTCTGATATGGGTAAATTATGATTGTATTATATTGAAATATTTTGTCTTGTTTGTTTTATAAATAAACATGTGTATGTAATGTTATTAAATGTCTGTAAAACTTGATCGAGTTTTGTCTTCACTGCTGCATTTCACCCCCACCCAATTTCGTGTTCTTTCCTAAATACCGCATTTTACATGTAGTTGAGTATACAAAAACCATGTCTACATGAATAAATTTGTAAATAAAATGTAAGGGGCGATGCAGAATCATGTCAGATGTTGTCGCGCAAGAACACCCTGCTACAAATCCGGGCTACATTGTACGTCTATGAATGTCCATGCATGACTCATGATGCACTTACACATGTTACATGACCATCTATTGCGTTATTTATCCAAACCAGTAGTAGTCTTACAACTTCAAAATGGCGAAATTTTACCTTTTGCACTCGTGCGATTTTTTGTATAATACACAAAAGAATTTGCTTCGCTAGTGTATTTCATATCAGTCAAAACCTGAACATACACGATTGATGCATTGATTTTCTAGCGCCTTTCACATTGTAACGGCATTTTTTGATAATTTAGGGCATTGGTATCATCTGCAGAAGCTCCAAAACTCAACTTGACAAGGGAAATCCCGCGGAACAGTCGGCATTTTAAATAAAAAATTTAAGTCAACACAAAATATTTTAGCCTGCTGAAAAAAGACAAGTCGGTAGTGCAATTTTCAACGAAATAATTTCATCACAAATTTTTATTAGCACCGGATTCGAATATATCGTTCTGACTAAGCCCATGCCTGATTGGGTACTGGCAATTGACAAATGTCCATACCCCTATGCGAGATATATACTTTCCTCATAAATATTCATCATATTTAAATTAGATTTTGATCACGTGACTGCAGTTTCAAGCTTGAAGGATCGTTTATTAGATTGGTCAAATAATAGCATAAAGTACGGAAATTCAATGTGTCCGTTAATGATTCGAAAATTAAAAGTTATTGTTTATTTCCGCAAAGTTTTTCTTCTGCCAAAATTCAAATCCTTTTGTTTTGAAACGATTTTAGACATGTCTTTGATATCGCGATCGTGTAAAAATGATCATATTATATTTAATGTGGGAACCCCGAGTTTAGAAGCTATAAATATAAGGTTAGTCAATATAATTACATCTATTATTGAGGAATCTAAATTAATTTCAGAAAATATGTCGCCAACTGTCATTCATTGTTAAATTTTGTATCAAATAGCACCAGTCTCATGTATTTCAGACATTTTTACATAGACTCTTAAGGCCAAATAAGGGTTCGTCGCCTCAGATTTTCATTTAGTCCAGGAACCTCGAGTATTGAATTGTTTTCATTTAATACGTCGTTTTCGAGTTCTTTCTATTCCGGGTTTATTTTCTATTTAGTCAGAACGTAGGTCACGTGATTATAAAAAAAAACACGGTGCATACTAACTTCCGGTTTATGTCGATAAACACGAAACTATGTTAAAATTGGTAAAAACATGCCAAAGCGAAATTTATGGTGCGTTGTTCCTGGTTGTAACTCAGATTCAAGGATTCAAATTAGTAAATATCCATTTATGAAAGATGTTGAGTTCCACCATTTACCTAAAAACATTAATCTTAACCACAAATGGGTGAATGCCATACGACGTCCTTTAGACTACAAGCCTGAACCATGGCACAACTTCTGTAGTAGACATTTCTGTCAATCAAACATGGAGATACCAACTCTTTTCCCGTGGAACAACTATGGTGTGGACCAAATCAATAGACCTTCCACCTCAATAGCTAAAATATGGTTTTCTGTCTCAAATTCAGGTAAAAATTACTATATATTAAATACACAGTCAAACTTGCTCTAAAGGGCACCTCTAAATATCAAACCACTGTATTTAAAGGTCACCTTAAAAATGTCCTGATCATGAACAAGGCTTGTAAAAATAAGCTCTGTATAGGCCTAATGCCTAGGGCACCTCTCTTTTACAGAGGGCACATTGTTCTTGTCCCTTGGGTGCCCTTTATACACAGGTTTGACTGTATATTATAGATATAAATCCAAAATTTATAGTTGCAAATGCTATTTATAAAATTAAGAAATGTCACATTATTTTAAAGAAATGACATTTCTTAAGTGATGTTGGATGTAAATCTGTACACATATTATTTTACATTATTATGTATATATACAGAACTCTGTCAAAACCAATAAGGTCAGCAAAATTAAAGGGTCCTTGCTAGCATGAAGACTAAAATATAAAGGCACTGGCTACGGTTACTCGAAATAAGTAACAGTAAGAAAAAAATAGTTACATGGGAGACTAATATCCGGAACACAATACCGGTATGGGAGATCATATGATACAGAATTTATCTGGATAACTAATTATGATTTTGGAGATTTACAGATTTAAAAATTTGCTATTTTATTGTACAAATATACATAAATCAGAAAAAATTATTCAAATTTAATAATAAACTCAGATTCACAAAAAGTAAAATGTATGATGCATAAAACAGCAATTAAAGGAACACGAACCAGTGCTAAGGGCTGCCTTGACCAAATTTCAAGATGAAGAACAGCAATAAAAGCACTGTTCCTTTGCTGTAACTTTTTTTCTTGTGCATGTTTTGATTTCTTGTTAAGGTCATATTCACCATATATATCCTTTCTTACACATTATGTTATTTCTTTATAGTTGCTACTGAATAGGTACCTGAGCAGACAATTGTATCAGATGTACAGGTGGATTTACCTGGAAACCAACCTCAGCATTTGTATTCAGTTTATAGCAATGATGATGTAGTGCCAAGACTGCAAGTTCCCATTGCTTTGAAAGAATGTGAAATTACAACAGATATTTCCATAGGTATTCTTAAGCATTATATATCTTCGCTTAGGCAAAATTAACTTTGTTCTTACTGCCCCAGACACAAAGTGGGCTGGAAACAGTTTCTTTTTATTGTAGATATGAAAAAATACAAGGTATGCATCAATGAGACAATATAATTATATCCTATAAATAGGTAAAACAATGAAAAATAAAAATTGACATGTACCTAACCTTTGTATGTTACCCTAAACACACACGTATTCTTACTAGGCCTAATTTAACTTAAAACCTAATATAGAATTAAATGGGTTAAAAATAGAAAACTATTGGAAAAAGGGGGAGGGGAGTGCTCTATATTAATGCCACAAGTACCTGGCCTGTGTTTTATTTGATTTACTTTATTTCAGATGAGGCACCGGCAAAAGATCACTCATATGCAAAGTACGTATACCAATTCGACTCAGAGAAACATCCAGAACGGATAAGAAGCATTGGCACTCAAACAGACCTAAGTGCAAATGAAATTGAAAATTTGATAAGAGAAAAGGGAGAACAGCAATCATCATCATGTCATATAAAAGATCATTTCATGCAAACTGCAACATCATCAGACAAGAAAGTAAAATTTTACACAGGAGTCAGCAGCTTGCATATTTTTCTTGGATTATTTAAAATACTTGAACCTGTCATTCTTAAATATTATAGTGGTACTGGTAGTGTCAATGAAAACAGATATGAGAGAGGTGGGGAAAAGCCAGGTCCTTCTAGAAAATTGACAAAATATGAGGAATTCACTCACACTGATTAAGGCATGCAGTGCCAGTAACCTTGCTTGCAGATTTATTCAATGTATCTAGTTCTAGAGTCTCACAAGTCTTTACCACTTGGATATATCACATATCAGAGGTGTCCAGTCGTCTTATTGTATGGCCATCTAGGCAGTTGATTTAAAAGCACATGCGTCCATCTTTTAAAAAGAAATTTCCTAAATGTAGAAGTATTATCGACTGCACAGAAATATTTATTGAAAGGCCTAGGAATCCAACCACACAGGCAAAAACTTACAGCAATTATAAATAACATAATACCTACAAACCATTAGTCCGCATAACACCAACTGGTGCCTTTAATTTTGTGTCTGATGTTTGGGGAGGTAACACCTCGGATAAATATATAACTGAACATAGTGGTCATTTAGATAACATTTCAGCTGGTGATGAAGTAATGGCTGATCGTGGTTTCCTGATAAGAGATCTTCTAACAGAGAGACGGGCATATTTGACAATCCCACCTTTTACAAGGACATGTTCATTTGGAAAGGGAAGAAGACTTAATTCTAATTAAATCAAAAGGACAAGATCAATAGCAAACTGTCGAATACATGTAGAGAGAGCAATTCAACGGCTTATAGAGTCTAATATGCTTTCGAAAATAATTCAGTGATCTCTAAAACACATTGTTAATCCAATGTTGAAAGTGGCCGCATTTTTGTGCAATTTTATGAAACCGTTGGTTAAGAAATAGTGCATCAAAATTGATAAACTTGTTTTGGTACATGTATCATTTGTAATTAGTGAATGTACAAGTATTATGTGATTAAATTATGTTCATCATTGCATTTTTTTAGATATTTATGTTGCAGCTCCAATAAGAGTTATCAATGTGCGATTGTTTAGGTAAGAAAACTGTGTATCCTGTCCCTATGGGAAAAAAGAAAAATTTAAATCTTTGGTATAATTATATTAATTGGTGCAAAGAGAAAATAATTTGTGGTAATTTTTTTTAAATTACAGTAAATATTGAATTTAATTTGTATTTCATTTGAAATGTTTTGCCTTGCTCACATACAGATAAGATACAAAGTTATTCTATTTAAAACCAGAGGCTCCATGGATATGAAAGAGAAAGGATAGGGGTATGCGTCAATGAGACACCATCCCAACAAAATAGAACATGGCATGGAGCCTGTATCGCTCACCTGTAAACTCGGAGATTTTTTGTAATGATTTTCCATTAAAGGACCCTTGCTGCCAAGTTTGTTTGAAATTGGCCCAGTATTTTCAGACAAGAAGATCTTTTCGGGTCCTATGTTTGGCTATTATGGCCATCTTGGTTGGCAGACAGGGTCATCAGACACACTTCTGAAAGAGGATCACCTAAGGGCAATTGCTGCCATGTTTGGTTCAAATTGGTCAAGTGGTTTCAGACAAAATAATTTTTTGTGATTTTCCAATAGGGTCCTATGTTCTGCTATGAAATATTGTACTACATATGAAAACTAAAGGATACAGGGTATACATAAATGAGACAACATCTCGACAAAATAGAACATGGCCAAAAATGACTTCATCTAGGGGTTGCATTGTTGCATTCTAAAGTGAGCAACATAACAGTTAAAAAATAACGAGTTAACATAAGACAAACCAATAAAAATACAGGTTCCCGCCTTGGGACATGGAATGTGGCATGTTTATCTTCTATCTGGATTGATAATTAAATATATGAACAAACAACTGATATAGAGTAAATGTCAGGATGCAACTAAATTGACATAAAAGAAACATCTAAATGTCACGATACCATCTTGATCAAAGTGCACTAAATGAACCGACAAACATGACAAATAACCATGTCGATAAATCAGTGGATCGTCAATTATTGTTTAAGAATTTAAAGTGAAAATCACAAAACTTTATTTGGCTTCTATAAATTAAGTCTTTCAAATAAATATTTTTATTTTTATACATTTGAGATGAAAAACCTTCTAAAAAAACTGCTGATTTTTCTTTTACCATTTTGAATAATTCCTCATCAAAGTATATTCTTTCAATTGAAATGTCCTTTAATGTGAAAAACACAAAATCACAGTACTTCATTTGGTAAACACCTAGTTGTGTCTGGATTTGTGTGTGCCAAGAAGTGTTTGTTTTCAACTTTATTTTGTCACCCTCCAAAGAAATGTTGTAGTTATTGTCACTCGCAATTTCAACAGGTGTTTTATGTCTATGGGTAAATGTACATTTAACTTCTACTAATCCCGGCCCACAACAAATACACTTAATTTTACCATCAGGACTAGCGGCTAAATAAGGAGAAGACTTTGAAACAAACAATCCAGAATCTTCATATAAACATTTGTCATGTCCGTCTTTCATTATCTCCAAGTATTGGGCGAGTGCCACTTTTTCCATATTTTGACCATATTCTGTGGCGGCAGAAGAAAATGGTATAGCTGTTCCCATAACAGACCTCACTATGTAATTGTTAGGTTTCAACACATTCATATTGCATTTGAGAACCGAGTGAGAAATCGATGCAGTAATTCTACCTTTTCTATGCTCAAACCACATTTCATTTTCACTTTGCCCAACAGTTATATTTTCTACTTTAGTTATATATTCCTCTGAATGTTTATCTACAAGAGTTTTAAAAATTTCATTTGCGTCAGTAATTTTGTCCTGCTTGAGTTCTCTCAACATACTGGTGAAAAGCTGTGGTTCATTTTCAAAATTTGTTTCTGCATCGCTGTCATCAGACAATGATTCAATACAATGTAACATAAGTGCATCTGTTCCTTTACAAAGTTGTAAAATAGATTTCTCTAGTAGTCTTTGTGAAACTTGGGACTTATTCTTAGATACTGGAGTATAATTTAATTCTTTTTCTGATTTTTGTTTGCCATAATTAAATTCAGATGTTTTTGTAGGTTTGATTTCTTCCTAGGCTGATCCCATTTACAACTCTCATCAGTGCCAACAAATGTATTTGTCCTGGTGTCTCTCACAAAAGTCTTGAATGGCAAACAACAAAGCAACGCAATGTTTACAGCTTCCATCACCCCTGAAACAAAAGGTACAACATTTATTACTGTTTTTATTAAATGTTTTTCTGCTGATTTTAATGCTTGCATACAAACTACAATCTTACTTTAGAAAATTTGGGTTTTAATGGTAAAAAAAAATTGTTTCCTGTCTTCTGTTAAAAAAATGTGTTGGTATATTCAGTTTGGCAAATTTATCTATATTTTTTACATAGAATAGCTGGAACTTTTATTTTACAAAATGTAACCTGTTACTATATAAGTACAAATGTAGTACAAAATACTATCCCTCCTTATTTGTAAAGCATTATAAAACACTCCTTTTTTGGACAGCTGGTGTCATTTTTTGCTTGTGGAGAGACTTTGCAATATTTTCTTTGTCATTGTTTGTTTGTGCAGGTGAGTATTTCAAGTGGGGGAGCAAGCTGAGAATATATTTGGTCATTTATTTTTACAATGAAAAATAATAGTTGAACACATCTTTTGATAAATGTAGAAAGTTTTGCACTGGCATTAATGTGATATTTTTTATTTCACCATCAAATTATCAATTTATACTGTAAATGCATATATACATACGCCACACATGTGCATCCTCTAGACTGAACTGTGCCAGTATCGTTAAGTAAAATCCATGTTTTATATGGATCTGCAGACTGTCTAGTTTCAGGAACACAAAAACATTTAACATATTGGTCTGAGTCCATTTCATATAGCATCAAACCACTAACATGATTCCATTGGTATAATAAATAACCATTATCCTGTTTATACTGTTTCAGTCTCTCATTTAACCAGCCACAATTGCCCAGTAAATAAACCACGACATCTCCCATTTCAAGCGATGGTAAAGTTTTAAGATAAGTGTTCCACTTGTCAACGCTGATCGTGGTAATATCGGGTAGAACAACTATTTTGTTGGTTTTTCTGTCAGTAACCGTCCGACGGCTTACGGGCAAGTCCTTATAATCGTCGGCTTCCTGGGCGGGAAATTGCAAATCATTTGCCACTTCAGCTAAACGAATAAGATTTTCTTTTCTTTGTGTGGAGTGCTGAATTCCTCTTTGTTTAAGAAAGTTCCTTAATTCGGACAACTTCATGTTTCTAAAATCCATTTTGACAGAACAGAAACCGGAAGTAACCATGCACCGCTAAATAGTCATGTGACACGGAAAACACGTGGCACATTCCAGTCAGAACTGGATCTCGAAAACGACGTATTCAGCTTGATTCAATGTATCATTTTTAGGTTCAGAAAATGACATACATGCTATTAGGAATGATATCGTTTTTTTTTGTTTTTTAGATCATATGAAAATTGCAGACATCCCGGCGTCGCCATCTTAGATATGAAAATGAGCAAATTACCCATCATTTCTGGCTATGCACGAAAAGTGAACTCTTCCGGTCCCCTAATTTTGTTTATACGGCGTCACTATTATCGTTTATTGTTGTATTAAATTGAGCATGTATTTTTCTGAGGATATGTGGATAAAAGGATGAGATATCAGTGTTAAAGGTAAGCAATTCCATATTTTATTTTATTTGTTATTTCCAACGATCTGCTTAGGGTCCACGAAAAGTGGACACACGAGGATAATATCGACCTTTCTCACTAAAGAGTAAAGTATAAATATACATAGAATAAATATAAATGGAAATATATTGTAATTTTAATACGAAAAAAATCACAAATGTTATTTTATACGCAAGTAAGCTAATAAATGTCTTACTATCAATTCATATTAGTTACAACAGCTTTTATTTCTATTAAGTACTTTAATGACAACGGACCCTGTCAAAAATATTTTTCCCTGTGTGACTCCATGTTGTAAGAATGAAAATGTGATTTCCTGCGGGTTATGGTGTTTAAAGCCACTTTAAACAATATTTGCCACTTTAAAGGTCAAACTTGGCTATAATCATACATTTCATACTATCAATAATGCTGCATTTTCAAGTTGTTTATGGTTTAAATTCATTTTAAATCTCCATTAAGTAATTTTACTTACAACCAGACCTGTCAACAGTATTTTTTCCTGTGCGAGGTCTAGTTTTTCAATTTCAATAATTTGAAAATGTTTTAAGACTTTGTCACTTTAAAAAATCAAACTTTATTAAATCTTATTTCATGTTTGTCAGTATTGAAATTGTAAATTCCTTCCGATGAAAAGGTACTCTAATCCCAGAGAAATGCATCTAGATTTTTTTGTCATGACTGAAGTGGAGCGGGTTGACAAGAGGAAGCCATTTTGCTAGTTAAGATTTGGCGTGGAATAAAAACTGTGATCTAGATTGGATAATAATTTAGGTTAACGGAAAGAAAGTCACAGGAAAAAAATCACACTATTGTATTAAAATGGCGGGTAGTCTAATCACCGAAATGAACCGAAATGGAGTAATAATGGACCGAAATGGAGACATAATGAACCAGAATGGACCGAAATGGAATGTTTTGCCTTTCTTAACCATGGTCATTTTGAAAGTGAGAATAGTACTACACGTTTTCCAACTTTATTTCCAAGAAGAATAAGTTCGACAATTAACGTCGAAATTCTAGATCGTTGCATGACATTACACGATATATATTCGAACTGTCTGTAGGTGGCCAGTTTCTACAAATACTTGAACACAGATTTATATACATATTTCTGTAAATTTTAGGTATATTCATAGATATTACTAGCGATAATTTTTTCATAAATATTATTAACAAGAATTTTTATTTCGTATTATAGTAATAATTAAATCAATAGCGTTTATGGGTCCTTTTCTATCCATAACTGCTTTATTTTGATGAAGTTTGGTTGATATCATCTCCATTTCGGTCCATTTTGGTTCATTATATCTCCATTTCGGTTCATTTTGGTCCATTTCGGTTCACTTTGGTCCATTTCGGTGATTAGACTACCCCGTAAAATGGTGCTGCTTACCAGTGCTGCTAGTCTGCTGTTACTAGTATACTTCCAGTCCGTGTTCGTTTCAGTTTAGTGTCCTTGTATTATCAATGGCATATCTGTTATTTTATTACTGGTGCATCATGGATGCTCTTCGGGACTCCTCGGCACCCATCCCACATTAGTTACACCTAAATACACTTGTAAAAGAAAAAATAATTATATTCATATAAGACACATCGATAATATAATAATTTTTTTTTTTGTGCAATACATATTTTCTTGGAAAGTTCATAATGTCTCTGTTATCTGTGTCTTTACAGGACTAGGAAAAAAAAACACTGGCCAACATCTGATAGAAATCTTCTTGGAGGTCGACATCAACTATACCACAAACAGGTATACTAAAATTATATCTCAAACAAATATATATATATATATATATATATTAATTATGTGTCACAAGCTGACATAAAAATTTTAAATGCATAATGAATAATGCCATTTATATGGCAACATCAAAACGGGCCTCTGACAGGATGGCAATTCTGCGGTCTAGATTCTCAACAAGCCCCTTCAACTGGTAGAATTCTGCCTCAGCCCTGATTTCGTGTAGATATCTGAGTTCCCTGGGTAAGGACTGCGGCATCCAACTACTACCAAGACGTAGATAGTTCAGGATGTGGCGGAAGTGAGCTGAATCCCGGTCTATAAAGTAGATGGGCGAGTTGTACTCATCAATTCTTATCTAGTGCATGGGGCGAACCAGACTGTGTCATGGCGCACACAAGTGAGCCTGTGTCACCTCTCAATGTAGCCTTAGAGGTGACAAACATGGTGCCCCCTATGTCAAATACAACTCGGCCCTGCTGGTGCTCATAACAGGATACCAACTTCACCTCCGTCACATTAGCAGTGATGGATCTCTGCACATTCTCCCGTCTGATGTTATTCACAAGGAGAGTGGGGGTAGACACAACCTGTCTACTACTAACCAGACATGTGGTTCTGGATGGAGGTGGCATCATCATGCTGGAGGCTTCCAGTGTCTCAGTCGGGCCAACTGACAGGCTTACGAGGTCTACCGCGTCAGTAACCTTCCTCCTCAGCCTCACTATGGTGAGAGGACTGAGCGCCCGAGACACTGTCTGCTGTCTGACTCTTCACCTCCTCCTTATAACCACATTCTGCACTGTTGCCTCTGGCAGACAACTTATCAAAAGTATTGACTCTGGTAGCCAACTTATCTGAAATGGTGACTCTGGCAGTCACACTCTCTGGAGTTGAATCTCTGATGGCTCTAGCAGCCATATTACCATTCTTAACAGAAGACCTCACCAGAGCCTGACTGAATCTGGGTGGAGGTGGTAGTTGGACCCAGGCCACTGGGGAGGTAACTGGCATGGATGCTACGGACATCGTCCTAGCCTTCTTGAGTGGACGGTTACTCCCTGGCTCACTAGTACATTGTACTTCTCTTCTGCGTACCGGTCTTTGTTGGTTGGGGACAAGTTGAGTTGCAATTTTGTCATCAACAGAATCCTTAAATTCCTGGTACGCCAGCTCTGCCATCTCTCCTATTTCTCCTGTCAACCTATTCACCAATAGGACATTCTGTCCATCAGGGTATTGACATCCCTGATGCCTGGGTCTCTCCCGGCTGAATATCTTTTGCATCCCTGGCACGTATAGCCATACCCGCTGTGTTGCTCCAGGATGTATCGGTAAATCACCCCTTTCCTGGTGTTGATAACTTCCTCTTCTCCACAGAGGTTGCCGTAATACTGCGTCATCTGAAATGATAATACTATTTCTATTAAGTAAAATAATTTTTTTTTTTTACTTTTATTCAGAATCAACAATTAAAGCAGCATCGCCAAACTGACAGTATAAAAAGACAACAGGTAAGTATGAATATGACAGTTAAGTTTGTATTTAACTGCCAAACTGTAAAACTTCAACTTGGTTATTTTACCAGAACACGTTACATAAACAAAACAAAGATTAAGCAACCTAGGGGAACAATTTCAACAATAGGAGCGTAGTTTAATCTAATGAATTGGATGCAGTATGTGCATCGTTCACGTTATGTTCATATATTTGTAAAGTTTTCTTTTCAGTAGCAAACCAACTGAAATGATCATTAATATAATACATTTATAGCCAAACATTTCATTAAATTTTATACAGATCAGACACCTGTGTACAACCAAAACGTAGTTTAAAACAAGCTGAAGAAAACAGCAGCTGATTACGCAGCCTACGAGAGCATTCTCTACAGAAGGTGCTTCTGTAATTATATAGTGACATTCCTTAATGTACACTATCTGTAATGCGATACTTTTAATAGCTTGTTGGTTAAACCAAGTAGGAGGATTGTCTCATGTGTACAACTTCAGTTTGCTTCTCTAGGTACTGCCAGACAGGAGTACCAACATCATAAACTTTGTGATAGTTTTTGTGGTCATAATATTTCTTCATTGTTTGACCGCTAAGTTTTAATTTCTCACGGGCAAAATTGTGAATAAATGCTAAACATTCTTGTAAATCATGTACATATTGTGAGTTGGGGATTTCTTTATTACTTTCAGGGTTTCCATACATGATGTCAACTGGAAGAGTAATTTCTCGTCCAAGCATTATGGCGCAAGGACTCATTACAGTCGACTCATGGACAGATGATCTGTAGGCCATCATCAAAAGGGGCAGGTATCTATCCCAAGTTCTCTGAGATTTATTTACAAAAACAATCAACATTGCCTTAATAGTCTTTATATTTCTTTCTACCATACCGTCTGACTGAGGACGTCTGGTGGTAGTGAGTGTTTTCCGTCTGACTGAGGACGTCTGGTGGTAGTGAGTGTTTTATCAATTTGTAAAATCTTGCACATTTTCATGAATACTTTCGATTCAAAGTTTGAACCTTTATTACTGTGTTACATTTTTGGAACACCAAATAATGATACAACCTCATTCACTAAAATACTACTAGCAATTGTAGTGGCCTCTTGGTCTTTTATAGCGAAAGCTTGAGTCCACTTTGTAAAATAGTCAGAAATGACTAAAATATACTTATGCCCTTTATTAGTTTTGGAGAGGGGGCCAGCAATATCAATTGCCAATCGTTCAATTGGAACACCAACAGAATAAACTTTCATAGGGGCTTTCGACTTTCGGGGATAGGTAATCTAGATGTTTTAATCTTTTGCGAGTCTGAACTGGTCAATGGGAGATAAATCGCAAAGGAGCTTATGGCAACGTACCATGTCATATTACACACAGACTTTCGGTCGGGAATGCTGATCCTTTATTATAAGGACATTAGAAATTTGATGGGTGTCGGTGGTTCTCTCCGAGTACTCCGGCTTTCTCCACCACTAAAACTGGTCGCCATAATATAGCTGAAATATTATTGAAAGTGGAGTTAAAACACACAAAAAACAATCAAATCAAAATCAAAATAAGAAGTAGCCCAGAATGACGTAATTCACGCTCTGACGTCATAATATTTTTAACCAATCAAATAATTCTAACGTCGACTACCGTGATGGAATTACACTAAATACAAAGTTAAAACACATTAACATGAAGGACCAAGGATATAGAACAGGTCCTTGATATCATAGGTAATTATACATTCTATAAATAAGACGTAAAAAACTTATTTATCACTAAAAAATCACCCCCCCCAGAAGCAATAAGGTGGGAGTTCCTCTTTTGGTACCAAGTTCCGAAACGAGTGAAAGAAGTGTTATTTATTGAAATAACGCATCAAGTTATCTATAAACAACATAATCCCTTTTGTGAGATTGAAATAGTGAATAGCTGATTTCCCTAGTACACAACCGCTAACATAACTTGTTGAACGTGGCGTTAAAACACCAAAAATCAATCAAAGTAAAATCATACAAGCCTATCACCAATATGGAGTGGGTTCGACCTGGCTTTGTTAATTACCAAAAAAGGTGCACTCGACTCGCAGCTGCAAGTGATAAAGACTACCAGTTGCTTGCCCATGGTCGGTGGTTCTCACTGGGTACTCTGGCTTCTTCCACCACTAAAACTGGTCGCCATGATATAGCTGAAATATTGCTGAAAGTGGCGTTAAACACAATAAATAAAATCAAATCCTCTGTACGGCAAACCTTGGGGTAGCATACCCTTGTCCATGTCCACAGTGGGCAAGAGGAAACGTAAAAAAAAGTCAGTGACTGCAGTGTATTATAGCTGTTAGAATGTGACAAACTTTCATGTGGCCACTCTTGTACATGTACTTGATCAATGTGGGAAGAAGATGTTTGTCTATTCTTTCTTTAAGGTCAAAATTCACCATATACTTTATTTAAAGGTACACATTTACATGTATAAAATGTATATGGAACTTTATAGAGGTGTTTAGTGACAGTAAAGGGGGTACATGTATTAATGCCAATGAAAATTGTATTTCCTGTAGGTTTCGATGTAAACTTAGACCTCAGTTGACACCCATTTTGAATTTCCAATCAGCACACATATAAAAGACGTCAGTAAGAGCAAAATGTCAAGTTGGTTTCAATGCAGCAGTTCTTGAGAAGCTTGGAAAAATACAATTTATGATACTTAACTTAGCAGAGAAAGAAAAAAAATGTCTAAGAAGATTTACCAATAAAATTTATGTGAAGTTATTTATTATTAAATATACAAAAAAATGCTCTTATTTTAAGACTTTGATATGAATTTCTGACCTAGAGTTAAAACATTTAATGGTTGCTCACTAAGAAGAGTTTGAAGATACCATAGGGGCAATCATAATCCTAAATTCTGTTCAATGGTTCTCAAGAAAAAGATGAAAATGTAGAGGTAAACAGACAGTTATACTCTGGACACCAAGTGATGGAAATGTCTTACACTGGCCTTCAGAAATCTACACTGACCGAAGTTGAGTAGATGCATATCAAGAGGTTCAATGTACACTTATAAATAATGAAATTCTATTAAACCGATTTATTTAACCAAAGGTGGTAAAAGATTGGTCATGGCTGAACATATGAAGGAAATATCATCTGCTACTTGACTCAATGCCAATGGTAGTGTTCCTTGTAAAATGCTAAAGTTTTTAATCTGTTTCATCTTCCTTTCAACGTGTATACGTCCAGAAGCGATTCTTTTTGTACATTCTACCTCTTCTTTTGTAAATTGCTCTTTAGGTCTAAAAGGCGGATAATAAAGTTTTACTCCCTTTTGCTTAAGTCTAATTTTAAATGGATAAACCCCCTGTCTACCATGACAGCATCTCCAGAATCCAACATATCAATTAATCACTCCTGGTAATTTCAATATCAGATGATGAACCTCCCCATATCTTTGAAATGAAAACAACAGCTCCAGTAGTACTTATACCAACAAGTACTTTGAATGTTTTATGCGACTTGTAGTTCGAATAAGTCTGGCTTTGATTATCCAAAGATGAAGGTGTCTGCACAAATATCTCAGTACAATCCAAGATGATTCTTCTGTCAGAACTTGTTTTAAAATATGCTGGAATATTAGTCTTTGAAACTTCAAGTGGTGGCAAAAAAACGAGAGGTTTCATAACCTTTGCCATGAATGTAATCCATTCTTTCTTTAAGGTCAAAATTTTTATTAAAGATTCGTGAAACAGTTGATGCTGCAATTTTGAACCGGTATTCAAGTTCCTTAACTAGTAATCCTAACCGCAGACGCATCAGGACCATTAAAAACTCATTAACCAATCGTAGCTTTGCCTTTGGACCTCTTGTTTCCTTTACACTGTCAATACCAAAATCTACTAAATATTCATATAATGCTTTAAATGATTCATAGTTTTGCAATCTAGTATAGAATTGGATGTTTTCTTCAGTCTCCAATGGCCAATTTAGGACTAAGAGCTATGCAGGATTGATCCACCATTTCTACAGTATACAAATAAATTGTCCAATATAGGGGTGAGTGGGCAAAATTAAACAACTGAACGTGCAAAATTCTCAATATGTAGCATCGCATCATCGTCGTAAAAATTCCCTCCCATCGCCATTAGCAAATCCACCCCCCTTTTTTTAAAGATATTTTTCGGAAAGGTACATTTTCAGGATGTAAAAATCAGCGAATGATGGAAGAAAATATACGAGTGTTAAATTATGCTACTATTACTAACAATCATTTGGATACATTCATACTTACTTTTGTTTTTCAAGATCTGTCATCTTGTTCTGGACATCTGGGGCAAAGCAGACTAGCTCTGTGAATGATGTTTTCTCTTGGAACACTGCATTTCGGCCTTTTTTTGCCATTTTCATAGGGGAAACTTTATGCAGGTATCCCTCTGTTTCGTCGTCCTTGATTTTGCGTTTTGCAGCCATGTTTGTTATCGCAATTAACATAAATGGCGGGAATATTTGGCGTTTGTTTGTTTATTTTGTTTTGGCTGTAATATCAATCCACGGACGTAAAAGAGCGCACGGGTCCATTAATAAAGAATTGAAGCACGTGAGCAAGCTGAAAATTTAATCAACTATCAAATGTATATTAAAAAACTATATTGGAGCATTTCATATCATGATGCATTGTTAGAAAACTTTGAAATCATCGATATTACGCTGCGATATCCCAGTTTCGAATATTTTGGGGAAAAAACCTGATTCACCTGAAAATATTGCCGCGTCCAATGAGATGTTTAAATGAACTAAATGCCAAACATTGGTTTAAATTACAAATGGATGGTCCAGAAATAAATGTAAAATAGAATAAACAATGTAATAATTGAGGGTGTTGGAAAACACTGATTAAAAACACACACTATGCATGAAATTTTATTCTGAATTTACCATATATTCCATAAAGCTGTTTATGAAAAAATGCATATGTACAACCAACCATTAATTGTATTTCCTCCCCCATACAATCACTTCTGGAACAGCTCATATCAATTTTTATTATTGATTTAAAAAAGCTAATGCAGTCAATATAATTATATGTTCTTATACGAGTCTTTATTGTTGCCATCAAATGGCTTGTGACGTAGCATCACGATGGTGAGGGTATTTGTAAGTCATTGTATCTAGAACATTTACTAAACATGGCACTATGAAATTGTATGATTTACACAGTTTCATTGGATATAGGGGAGGTAAAGACAAAGTCGTGTGAAGCTGTCTACTAGGCCGTCTTGACCCAAATATGGACATACACGTAAGAATCATTGTTCTTAACCTAATGCTCTCGTGAGAAATAACCCATCTTTAGGAGATGTACATATAATTTGGTCAAAATTAGCCCAGTCCACTAATACATTCACAATCCAGGGATGAACATCTTCAATGACCTCCTTCCCAACTTCAGTCAAATTCTGCATTATATGATCATACACAGACTGAATAATCACTTGTAATAACAGGAATGTTGAATTGAATAGAGTATTGACAGATTTCCACAATAATGGGTAAAGTTCATGACCACTGGCTGTTGTCGAGGGGAAATGCGAAAAGCAAACCGGAAGCCAGTTGCACCTAAAAACAAGATATAGAACATGTGTAGCTAAATTTTGTAAATCTTTGCATTAATTTTTCAGAAGGCAAAATTAAAAATTACTGTTCCTTAAATCTGTATAACCTTTGGTACTCAACTACACCAGAGTGCAAGGCAAAGACGAACAATAATATCTCGACCCCACCGTCTCTCTTTAGGATTTTCTCATTGGCCATTTTTGTGATAGTAAAAAGGTTTCATGTTTTCATTACATTCAGGAAAGGTTTTATTTAATATTTGAAACATGTCATCGTTGTCTGTTTTATTCAAGAGTAGCTCTTGCTCTGTATTTGTACAAGTAGTCACATCATTGCTAATTTGTTCGTTATTATTGACAATATTAAGTTTTGATTCCTGGACAGGTTTCTCAAGATGCTTACAGAAATTACATGATGATGATGCTTTAATTGGACATTTTATTGGAAGAACATCGAGACATTTCTTTGATCTAAAGCTAATTAGCACTGGGGAAATGTCATCTTTAAAGAAATCCTTGTTTTTCTTTGAATCACATTTTTTTTTACCCCATTACAGTAAGTCAACTGTCTTATAATTTGGTAAATAACAGGAACCTTGAATGTTTTATATATGTCTAGAGTAGTAGGATCTATTTTTCTACCCATAACAGTCAAACTCCATGTATGATCTACATTCAATATAGCTTCTGCCAATACCCTCATTCCATTTATAACAATTTTTCTGAAATACCCATTGGTGACACAATGCATGTTTCTGGAAACCATAATATAATCATCTGGAATTTGAGACACCATTGAACTCAAATCAACAATAGTTGAACATATTTGTTTCCATTTTAAACCATAATTACGTTTTGTCATTTTACACCAGTCAACCTTACCACTACTAAAGGAGATTCTCTAACCCCGTATTTATAACTTATAACCCCTGCATATTGAGTGCCGAGTCATCATCCTATCTCCCTTATATTGAATGCTGAATCATAGCTGAATAATTCATATAACCCCCTATCTCACAAGTCCTAATGGTTCTTTAACCCCCATCATGAGTCATCAGCCTATCTCCCAAGTCGTGATGTCACACACAGTTGCTGAATCATGGTGACATCATTAGTTTGCTGTTTACAACCCCCAAAACAAAGTCAGCATACCTATATAATAACACAGGATATTAACTGGATCACCAATAAAAGAAAAACTCGAATTTGACTTTGTTGGATCAAACGAGACTCAAAATTCGATTCGATATTAGGTATATCAATCAATTCACATCCAGATAACATATACTTACGAAAGTTCAGGTTTCTCACCAACCATGTAGTCACGGATTTGACTTTAATGTCTACAATTTCCTGTTTACGGATTGTTGAAACAACTTTAGGTCATTTTTAACACCAATGTAGCCAATAATCAAAGATAGATCGTCCACACATATATTTACAAGAATGGCATTGGAATCTTTTGGATTGTCCGGCTCCTTTTCTAATTGTACGTACTGTCATTGGTTTTTTAGTTGCAAAGCTTTTTGCACAGTTTTAAAGTTTTCTTGGTAGATGTCGTTGTAAGGTGAACCCTTAATTGCAAACGTTGTTGTATAAAGTTCATCATCATTTTCTGAACATGAGTGAGGTTTGTAGAATTCTGAATTTTTATTCTGTTAGAATTTTTGCAATATTTTGCCATTAAAATCCAAATTGCTGCATTCATTGGTCTAAATCCATGAAATCAGAGTGTTACAATACTGATGCATTTTAATAAAATGCTATGATTTTTGTAAATTTAAACAAATAGCTAAATTTTTCTTAACACAATTGAAGTAGCTATAACAACAAAAGTAGCCATGCTAAAACTTTGCTATGCATTGATAAAATACCTGTACAAGATTCTTTTAAATGACAACGCTGAAAATAAAAATACTGTTTTATATATCAGCACTTGACTACCAAATTTCAAAAATTTATTCATCAATGAGGCTGAGAAAAATTTATTTAGAAACAATGGTCAAAAATACTACAAGAAATCAACAAATCATCAAGCAAGATTTTTAAGAGATATATCATGCTTGGGAGGGGGTATTTAAAAAAAAATACGAGTCGAGAGACAATACAATTTCCGAGCCGAGACGGGTAATAAGATTTACTTCAAAATTGCAGGGCATGTAGATCTTGACCAGCTGAACATGTTTTCAGTGTAGACTTAACATTTATCTCTTATAGTTTTTGAAATAAAGAACAAAAAGTATTAAAATTTTGAAAATTTGATGAAAAAAGGGCAATAACTCCAAAATGGGTAATGGGATTTACTTCAAAATTGCAGGGTAGGTAGATCTTGACATGCTGAACATTTTTGCAGATTAAACTTAACATCTATATCTTATAGTTTTTGAAATAAAGGACGAAAAGTATTAAAATTTTGAAAATTTGATGAAAAAAGGG
>MJUT01046984.1:25664-36239 GCA_002080005.1 Gigantidas platifrons
ATAGTGGATCAAGTGGACGTATTACCTGTATTTCTACCTGTGCACGATGGATTAAGTGTATATATTACATGTGTTTCTACCTTTGCATGGTGGATGAAGTGGATGTATTAGATCGGTTTCTACCTGTTTTCGATGGACTAACTGAACGTGTTACCTGTGATCCTACCTATGCACGATGGACTACGTGGACGTATTACACGTGTTCCTAAATATTTATAGTGGATCAAGTGGACGTATTACCTGTATTTCTACCTGTGCACGATGGAGTACGTGAACGTATTACACGTGTTCCTGTAATTTCTTCTCCATTGGTGACAACTGCACACCAGCAGTGATATTGATCACATTGTGCATCATCGTATTCCCCTGTTACAGTACATCTAGGTTTATAACTATCTCTTATACCTCTAGCATACTGAACTAGATTAAACAAACATGGCTTCAAGTTGTGACCTATTGTAAATTCAAAAGTAAAATTTAATTTTTCATAACAATTGAGGGAGTTTTAGATTCAAGATTAATGCGATCTTTTAATATTTGGCTTTGTAATCTTTCGATTTTGAGCGTACCCGATGAATGTTATAACAGAAACGCGTCGTGCACACTAAATTAGATATCTACATTTTTATTACTATCACTGGTTCGATACCTCTGCTGGTGGACTATTCGACCCCGAGTGTATCATTCGGCCAGTAGTCAGTGCTTCGGAACTGACATGGTTTATCAAATTATTTGGCATTCCAATCTTTCGATTTTGAGCGTACCTGATGAAGGATATTCCAGAGAGGCGTCGTATATTCTAAATTTGATATCTACGTTTTTATGAACTCCACTTCAACCTTGCTGAGTCAAAGTCAAAGATCCATTTGTTTAACTGAAAAAGTTTGAAGAAAACAAAGGCGTAATCAGAACCCAATCGAAGAAGGCCAGACAATACAACGGTCGACAGAAAACGAACAAAAGGACAAAGAATGGTCGACAGAAAACTAATTCACTAAATTGAGCAATACGAACCATACTATAAACTATGTGTGAACCAAGGGGCACCCATCTTCGCTAGGCAAAGGTTACGATCCGCTCCTCTTCTCTCCACCCATGGCAGATTAAGTCAGAATTTTGCAATTTCCGCGTATCGTCCTCTAGCGGATTTATGAAGTTCAGCCCATTGCATTACATCATTATCAACCAATTAGAACGGTTGTACTATTACCTGTTCAAAGGGATGTAGCCTAAGACTTCAGTTAATTGAGCAAATACTTTAAAAGTTTCGGTAAATATCGTTCTTCTGTGTTTGGGGGGGGGGGCAAAGATTCATGATTCATGACAAAGTCTACAGTTTTCTCCACATGTCGCCATTGTTTACATTTTTCTTTCTCTCATGTGATCGTTACGTGATCTTCTGTTAGACCCATTTTGATTGGACGCAGCCACCCACAGCTGCATCGAATAGAAAAATAAACCGCGAGGACCCGAAATTCCGACTTAATCTGCCAAGGGTGGAGAGAAGAGGAGCGGATCGTATCACTTGGCTAGCAAAGATGAGGGGAACCTGAAACATAAGCAGTTCCGGGGTCCGTTGTTGAACTTATGATTAAGCTAATCATATGAATATCCATAATTACATCCTAATGCAATGATTAAATATAATTAGTTAAGACATTGACAAAAACAGTTCAGCAACAGAATTTAATTATTGCATTATCTACGTATGTGATTAAGAATTAAAAATGTTATTAGGACTAATCATATTATTAGTTTAATCACAAGTTCAACAACGGACCCAGTTCCTCAAGTGGCAGCCTTCATGCTAAGTTTTGTTCAAATACTAGTGCTGTGTCATGACAGAGGAAGGCAGGATTGTGACAAACAGAATAAAAACGTAGATATCTAATTTTAGTGCACACGAGGTGTGTTCAGTCAAAAGGTAGGAAAACCAAATAATATAAAAATCGTTGGGGGTACGAACGTAAAAGTGATTAAACATGATAGCCACAATCACCAATGTCTGGGTGAGTTGAACCTAATAATAATTATATTAATTGGGAAGTGTAAATTACAATAATACATGTCTGTACATATATCCTTTAATCATGTCAGTGTCGAAGCTCTGACTACTGGGTGAATGATACCCAGGGGACTAAAAGTCTACCAGCAGAAGTATCGACCCAGTAATAGTTGATTGATTGATTGATTGATTGATTGATTGATTGATTGATTGATTGATTGATTGATTGATTGATTGATTGATTGATTGATTGATTGATTGATTGATTGATTGATTGATTGATTGATTGATTGATTGATTGATTGATTGATTGATTGATTGATTGATGTTTAACGTCCAGCGAGCAATTTGTCAGCTATATTCAGGACGAGAATAATTTAAACGCCACGAGACTCGAAACAAGGAAATGTAATGGATAGGGACGGAGAATTTTGTCAGTACAACAGGTCTCCTATGGAACACTCATCATGAGCATAATGCTCATGATGAGCTGTTACACTGGGTTCTTTAACGTGCGAAGAGGGTGACAATCTCTCAACACGGGTCCTCGGTTTTATTTACGTCTTATCCGAAGGACTGGTTGGTTGTCAATTTATACATCCCGCACAACCGATGGACGCCCCTTCAAGCCGAAGAAGCTCTCGGTCCCATTTCTATACCGCCGAGGTTCCCGCGGGGTTGATCCCTTTTAGAGGACTAGTGACTCTATGACAGATAAACCTAGTGCCTATTCTACCCCCGGCACACCATATGGGAGGGGGATTGTACAAATAAAAGAAACATTAAAAATATAAAAAAACATACATTTAGAACATATGTTATATAACTATATTTTTGCATATAAATTAATTTCTTTTAAAAATCGCAAAATTGTGTCGCCTGCGACCTTTGTAAATAAATTAGATAAACTGTTGGCATTGTAGAATGTCTGCCGAACATCGGCAACATCCACACAATCAATCAAGACATGTTTTAATGAGAAATTAGAATTACACGGAATACATTCCGGTCGTTCCTAATTATTTAACATATAGCTATGAGTAAGTCTACTATGACCTATACGACATCTGGTCAAGACTACCTGTTCCTTCCAATTTTGACCGTAAGAACAAGGAGTCCTATCAACTAGGGAATGCATTTCGCGTAATTTGCTATGCATTTGCTGTTCCTAGCTATCTTGCCAACGTATTAAAATATATTTCACTATAAAAGGTTTAATATCTGTATAAGGAATAGAACAATTGGATACAGGATCATCCAACGCGTTCTTGGATTCCCGGTCAATGACTGTGTTCCCATGGATACCTATATGACTAGGGATCTATGTAAAAATTATATATTTACCAATAGCAACAAGGCTTTTATAAATTTCAATAATTTTTAAAATAGAAGGGTTTTGAGTTTTACAACTCTCAATTGCCAACAGGCAAGAAAGAGAATCGGAACAGATCATGAATTTACTCTTTTCAGAAGAGGCAACGAACTTCAAGGCAAGAAGTATTGCATTAGCTTCTGCACTGAAGATCGAACTGGCAGCTGGTATTCGAGCAGAGTAGACCTGCTCTCCAAAAACAGTTGCCGACGCTACTCTATCACCATCCTTTGAACCATCAGTTTATATTGCAGAGTATTCAGATGTTACCGATCTAATTTCAGGAAAATGTTGCTGAATTAGTAAAAGGTTTGTTTCTGATTTTTTGTGTTGTGTAAGCTCAAAATTAAAAGTAGGTTTTGGATTTAACCATGGACGGTTTTCAGGAATTACAGTAGGTGCTATGTCATCCAAATTTATATCAGAATTTTTAAAGTGTGATTTTACTCGGAGTCCAAAAGGTTGAATTGTATTGGGTTATTTATCGTAAACATTTTCATATAGAGGGTTAAAAACACAGTCATGTGCAGGATTTGAAGGATAAGCCTTCAATTTGGTTGCATACTGCATACCAAGTTTGATACGTCTGTTTTCAAGGGAAGGTTCGTTTGCTTCAACATACAAACTCTCAACTGGAGACGTTCTGAACGCTCCAAGTGAGAGTCGTAATCCTTGATGATGGACTGTATCTAGTAACTTGATATACGATGGACGGGCTGAACCGTAAACGATACATCCGTAATCTAATTTTGATCGAATCAACGATCTATATAAATTTAATAAAACCGTGCTATCCGCACCCCAGTCGGTCCTGGACACAAATTTTAAAATATTAAGAGCTTTAAGGCTCTTATTTTTAAGCATTTTAATATGGGATAGAAAGGTAAGTTGACTATCAAAAAGGAGACCTAAAAATTTAGTTTCTGGGACTATTTTTATAGGGGAATTATATAAATCTAACTCCGGGTCTGGATGGAGTCCTCTTTTATTACAAAAATGCATCCCTACAGTTTTTGAGCTAGAGAATTTAAATCCATTCTCCATTGCCCATTGTTCTATCTTATTTAGACATAGTTGTAATTGTCTTTCAATGGTGTTCATATTCTTGCCCCGATAACATATCAGGAAGTCATCTACATAGAGAGAACTCTCAATGTTATCATTTAAAACTTTAGCAAGACTGTTTATTTTTATACTAAATAATGTAACAGAGAGGATGCTTCCCTGGGGAACTCCCATCTCTTGTTCCTGAATGTCAGAATAGGTTGAATTAACTCTGACATTAAATTCTCTGTCAGATAGAAAATTTGAAATAAAATTAGGTAGATTACCTTTCAACCCCATATCAAAGAGGTATTTTAAAATGCCATATTTCCATATGCTTTTCTTAATTCGAAAATGATAGACACAGCATGTTCTTTTTTGGCAAACGCGTTTCGAATAAAAGTTTCAAAACGAACAAGATGATCTAAAGTGCTTCTACCTTGACGGAATCCACACTGTATATTGGACAAGAGTCCATTGGATTCAAGAAACCATACAAGGCGAGCATTGATCATCCGGTCCATGGTTTTACACACGCAACTAGTTAGTGAAATATGCCGATAATTCGACGTTTCGGAATGGTCTTTACCAGGTTTTGGAATAGGAATGACATTAGCTAATTTCCAAATAGACGGCAAGTCGCCTGTTTTCCAAATGTCATTCATGAGATCTAAAAGAGTGTGGAGTGCCGATTCCGGAAGATGTTTGAGAAGCTGGTAATGGATATCGTCGGGGCCACATGCAGTGTCATGTGCCTTATCCAACGATTTTCTCAATTCATCTAACGAAAACGGGCGATTGTATTCCTCCAAATTCGTTGACCTAAAATTCAATTTAGTTTTTTCCTTTAGTAATAGTAATAAAAAAGTCGATATTTAATTTTGTACGAACATGCGTGGTTTTCTGTGTCGCAGATATTCCGTAACGGTTAACCGTGTCGCAGATATTCCGTAACGGGTTAACCAAGTCACGATGGCAATCATAAAACGTGTGAAGTAATACATTTATCTTTACCACTAAGAACCCTTTTTTGTTCAGTAATTCCCTTCTCAGTAACAACCCTCTAACATGGAAATCCTAAAACGAACTACGGTGTCGGGAATATCGTGTGTACTGTGAGATATAACAGTCAGTGTTGCTACATATAAATGGAAAGGTCATAATGTGAAAATTCAAATCATCTATTTTGTCATAAAGTTTCGTTCTTTACCGGTATTACTGTTAATTTCTAGGTGTAAGCCATTGTATGGATCACACATAGCTGTGTCTGTGATATAGAATGACCGAACTAGGTTTTTTTAGAAGCATCTGTATGAATTATATGTCTGGCAAATAAAAGAACAAGTCGGCGTGAAGAGAAGCACAACTGGAATCCGCTCCGCAGGAATGCCAAATATCTGTTGAAATAAGCGTTTGAGACAACCGAGGCAATCAACAATGGACAATCCAGAGACACTGGTAACACGTTGACCAAATACAACTGGCAGTTTATTAAACAAGATTTGTCTCTTCATAAGATAATGTATGTGTATATCTATGTTGGCCATTCGTTTTTATGAAACACAGTTGACCTGTCTTAGTATAGAGTGAGAAATAGTTGTCTGAATGGTAGAGAACTCAAGTGTTTAAAGACATAGCATGAGGAGAAGGATCTTGTTTGTATGTACTCTAACCGATCATTAACATTTTGTAGAATACACATCTGATTTACACCACCCCTGTGGTAACTAGTGTCACAGTAACTCTGACGATCGGTTTTGGGCTCTGATAGAATAAATGTTAATAATTTGGGAATATCCTTAGTGGAGCATTTGGCAAACCCAGCAATATAACGCTTTTTGTAAGACATATATGTAATCTAGGTAGCCAGTAGACTGACGAAGATACAGCTCTTCATCTTTTATTGAAATGCCAAAGGAACACAAAACAGATACATGATTGCTTATGAGTTCCTCTATCGGTAGTGTCGTCAGGGTATATGTAGGGCTGGCAAGTGAATTGTCAAAACATAATTCCTTTATTAAACAGCGTATGTAGTACGATTTATATACAAAAACGATATTGTCAGGGTTGTGTATGCAAGCAAGAAAAAGCAATATGCTTGTCCCTGAAGAACGATAGGAGGCTTAAACCATTTGGAGATCGATGTTGCGCGAATATTCATTGGCCCATTAAGTTTATTAAGTTTTAGACGCCACATTCTTACTCTATTGGGAACAGAGTATATATTTCTTCTCTTTGACGTTATGCCCATTGTCTGGCATAATCCTCGGCAGAATCCATAGGAGATTTTAAAGTAACGTTTCCAATATTTATGGATTTAGGCTGACTATATATCAGTCCTTTGGCGATCACATCTCGTAGAGAGGTTTTATTGATAATGTCATGGTCACCATTTATAACGTAGTCACTCACGATTGTATTTGAAAAGGAAACCTTGCACAGGTGCAATCAGGAGGTCTATATTTCATGTTATCAGGGAAATTGAGTTATAAAGACAAGTCTAACGCGCCAATTATATTCATATAAATACAATCATATTCTTCCTTCGAGTTATCAGAGAAAATTCTAACTCAATTTTGAACGAGTTACAAAACTGGTAAGACATTTTTTTCCTAAAATGCCACGTGAAATCCTTTGACACTTCTATGTACAGAGATATTAGGCTGCCTATATGTTGGTTCCCCTACTAGTATTTTCTAACAATTATCACCTTAAAACATTTTATCTTAAGATGTATAACAGAGTTATTAAATAACCATATTACCTCTGTTACAATCGGGAACTTTTGGGTATTTCATCATGGTATCAGGAATAATATTTCCCGATGGATCTGAACACCAACATGTCTTCATTCCTGAAATTTCATCACATTGTAAAGCGTGGAAATATCCGGTTTCTGTACAGTTTGGATACTGACAAGACCCTGAAGAGGTATGAACCAATTGCTGACATGGGGTTAGATTCTCTACAAAACCTTGCAATTCTGAAAAAGATATTACAATTTACAAGTTATTTTTATTAATTACTGGTTGTGTTCGTTTATTGAATAAACCCCATTTCATTTTTTCTTAATTTACGATATAGTATCGATTAAACCTTGTTAAAATAGTTTTCATTTGAAACGAAACAACATTTTAGCTGGTGCGTGTTCATATATCTGCTTATTAAAAAGAGATATATTGGAACAATTATAAGGAATCTCTTGAACCGTATGTGAAGGAAAGGTTTCATCAATGGATTGTTGTGCTCCCATAGTCCTATACGACAACTCGTCAATCTGTATCAATCCAGAAAATCATGTATATATGTGCTAAGGGTACCGATTTTGCCTATGTATCTACGATTTTGCAATTAGATTTCGAAACTATTTTCTACAATGCAGTATTTTTTTATTTTATTTTATTACATAGGAATTATGTTTGTGACATACAAAAATGTATATACAAAGAAGTTGTCAATGGTGTTTTGCTTTGTTAATCTAGGTGTCTAATAAGCACGCTAAATGGAAATATCAGTTGTCTTAAGGGTGTAGACCTGGGTCACCCTAAAATTTTTCCATCAATAAATTTTTTTTAAATTTGCATCATGGAATAGTTATGTCTAAATACATTATCTGCCAAAGTTTCAAAAATTTTCACCGTGTCGTTTTCTCCATAGCACATTCTAAATATAGCAATTTTGGGGGTATTCTGGACGCCAGATGGTAATACTAGTTTCGGAAGATTCTAATAGATATGCACATTTATTTCTGATCGAAAGGGAATATTTTGGCTTAAATACACTTGAGAGTATTGATGTTGAATAAATATGAAATATCTAGCATATCTGAATATCCTGTTTGGAGATAATCACGTGCAAAACAGTGGAAACTGCAAAAAAGGGGGGGTGCCCTGAGGACCACCTTGGTATTAAAAATCGGATTAAAAAAATTCCTGTCATTTAATTTACACCAAAAAATGTTACACTCAAGAATAGACATATATACATCATTGCACCAAATTATACAAATTTTTACCGTCCGATTTTTAAAATATTTAAATTTATGTTTTTCATGGCACCCAGAAAAAAAATGAAATTGTCGAGGAAAGTTACCACACACCCATCTTTTGCTAGTTTCTTTGTTTGTGAGATAAAAAATAACTAGTTACCAGTAAGAAAAAAACTTTTGAATTCTTATAATTGACACAGTGGGTGTCCAAATTACCAAATGACTGCATTTGTCTTTTTTATTTTCAGGTCGGCTGGGGAGGGGGAGGGGTGGTTTGAGGGTGACTATGCTTGATTAATTCATTAAAAAAAACACACACAGACAGTCACCCAGCTGTATTGTTAAATTCCTTTAAATTCTGTCCTCCAGTTGTATTTGTTTGATTCTGATTACTAGTATTCTTTATTTGTCTAAGGAGAAGGGGGCGGTGGTATAAGAGAGGATCAGATAATATTACAATTTTTTTTCCCAAACATAGCTTTCTATTTTTTTACTGCCGTATCATTTGCTCTATAGTTTCATAATATCCTAGATTCTGATGAATATATTTATTTTTTGTTTTTTTTACAAACCCTTGAAATTCAATAGAAAAAGGTTGTCACACAAATTGTTACATTTCTGGCATTTTTGACAACATATTTCGATGGACATTTTTTCTGGAAAGAGATATTTCAGTGATATTTTGTGGGCATATACTAATAACACACTGCCTGACACTGACATAAGCAGCAATAAGATATTCAAATACAAGGAGCACAGCTATGGAAAGGTAAAAGGAAAAGGCCAAATCCAATGTAAACAATCTTTATCACAAAGAAGCTTGGAATTGAGGTGGAATTTTCAAACGCACAGATGATCATATATTTGAGAAGACACTGAAAATAGAGTTATCTTCCATACCCCAGGTCTACACCCTTAATCATTATAAGATTTTTTTAGATGTGTTACCTTAAATATAAAGCGATACATTCACAAATAAATAACATACGTTGTACAATATTTTAAAAAGCTCTTAACAGCTATCATTGTTTAATATATATACCTGTACTGATGCATGTCTCGCCGTTTCTATCAGGGCATACACATTTGTATTTCGGATTATTGGGCGCTAATCTTGGAGATGGTAAGCATAAATACCTACAACCAGCACCTCTAGTACCACAATAATTACAAGCTGCAGAGAACGCATATGAATTTATTCAGTATAACTAATCTTAAATTCTGAATATCGAAAATTAATCTCGAGTAACCGAAAAAAGCAGTAAGTCACGAATGTCCGTTTACACAGGAATGAATTATCATCATTGTTCTGTTACGAGTGACTTATTTATCCATGAGCACCTGAGTTCATCCCCGGTATTTTGGAGGGTCCCTGTTGCTCATCATTTTAGATATTTGTGGTGTTCTATTACGTGTCTTTACGTTCTGTGTCCCGTTTTGTGATGTCCGTTGCGATTTCCGCATGCTCGGTTCGTCTTTACCTCCAGTTGTTTGTGTTTGTGACATGTCTTATTTACGTTATTTGTGTTTGTTTACGTAAAGTGGTGTCCAACACATATTGTGTTGTGTTTTTGTTTGGTCTTTCTTCGTCTTGGATTGTCCATTTATGATTGCCCCTTCGGTACTCTCTAACGTTTATTTATTTTTGATATTCTGAAAGTAAGAGTAGTCATACTCTTTTATTAAATATATTTTTCTCTGTTAACTGCCCTAATTAGACGTATCAAAAAGGAACTAGTTGAAGTTAGAGGTGATTGTTCTGTTGATATTGGTGTAATCGTTGGTTATAACTGATTACACTTTCTTTTCATAATTGTTTTTGATTAAAAAAACATGTGGTAGTTGGATTCACAATTATCTATGCAAACAGTGCCTATCACCACTAAAATTGTGAGTTCGAATCCCGCTCATGGCGAGGTGTACTCGATACAACATTATGAGATAAAGTTTTTCAGTGACTGAGATATTGTAGAAAGTGGTGCTAAGCATCATAGCCCTACACAACACTTTAGCCCTCAATTGAAAGCCAGGAAAGTGAGCAGTCATGTATTTGTGTGTTAGGAGTATCATGTATTTGTGTGTTAGGAGTATCATGTATTTGTGTGTTAGGAGTATCATGTATTTGTGTGTTAGGAGTATCATGTATTTGTGTGTTAGGAGTAT
>MJUT01046991.1:12806-25019 GCA_002080005.1 Gigantidas platifrons
TTGAGGCCACAATGATACACTATAAGTATAGTAAATTGGGGATCAAAAGTTTTTGTTTTATGTTTAAATTATGACAGTGTGAAAATTTAAATCTGGAAATTTCAAAATTATGCTAATAAACTGCAATGAAATCTGCTTTTAACAGTGAAAAATTCATCAAAATCGGACCAGAAATGAGTTCAGGAGATTGTTTTGCTTAAAAGATGTTTTTATATGAATATAGAGTGAAATTTTCATGTGTCACTTTTGGACACATACTGTACTATTGCTCCATTTGAGGTGTGTCCAACCACAACAAAATAGGTCATGTTTGATTGCAACAAAACAGGATTCGGTTTCATAATCCGGTTTCCAAAAACCATCGTTTGAAATCAAACGGTGAAAACAAATCCGGTTATGGTTATGCCATGAAACTGTTCATATGTCATGTTTTTTCGTCCAGACAATCACAAGCAAGTCAATATGTTGTGGAAAATACATTTCTATAATGAAAAAGTTCAAAAGAAAGTTCTTTTCTAAAAAAAAAAAATAAAAAAATATCAGACTGCATCCATGTCATATTGCTTACATGCTCCTTTTCGGCCATCTTGAATCCGGGAAATCTTTCTTCGGAGCACGTTTCGCGGTTTCTCGAATCCGGTTTTGGTTCCGTGTAAAAAAAAACGTATTGGTTTTCAAATCCGGTTTCGGATCCATTGTAATCAAACACGACCTTAGTTTCTTTCTGTTATTCTAGAAAGTGATTAAATCGAGTATCATGGATATGGGTATAACCCATATCTTTTTTTGTTATTTTAATAATACCAGTATTTGCCTAGCGCCAAATTGTATAAAAAGAGCAGAAAGAAGCGTGGTTCTCATCGTTTTTTTTTATGGTGTCCTCTGTGAAGTCTGCATTACTGTTGCTGTTACTCAACATGAATAAGCTTAAGGTACCAGAAAAGTTATATCTTCATCAGTGATATAGCAAAAAATTATCCAGTCAATGTAATAGAACCAGTCCAGGATAAATTGTAATAAAATGTCATTGAATAGATTCCCGGTAACAATTTCAGAATATTTTCGTAAAATATATGGAGTTGTGTAATATGCTGTTTTTTCATGGAAAACTGTTCATAGATAACATGGGATTTCCCCTGTTACTTAAAATAGACTGCAAGTGTACAATATGATGTTTTATGATGGAAAGCTGTGCATAAATAACATCGGATTTCCCATAATCCTTAAATTAGACCACATGTGTGCAATAATGATTGATTTTTTGGTGTTTAACTCCACTTATTTCAGCTATACCATGGTGACCAGTCTTAGTGGTGGAAGAAGCCGGAGTACCGGGAGAGAACCACCGACCATGGGCAAGCAACTGGTAAACTTTATCATTTGCGGCTGTGAGTCGAGTGCACCCTTTTTTATAATTTACAAAGCCGGGCGTGAACCCACGCCATATTGGTGATAGGCTTGTATGATTTGTTAGGTAATCCAACTACCTAACTCATTGAGCCACCCGGGCCCTTCACAGAGGTAAACAATATGATGTTTGATCGTGGAAAACTACATAGACGACATTGGATTTCACCTATTCCTAAATATAGACAGCATATCCCCTATTCTTGAAAATAGACCGCAGGTGCACAATGTTTGTTTGTGTTTAACGTCACTTTCAACAATATTTCAGCTACATGTATATCGTGGTGGTCAGTTTTATTGGTGGAGGAAACCAGAGTACCCGGAGAAAACCACCGACCTGTCACAAGTCACTGACAAACTTTATCACATAAATGTGTACACCTCACCGTGATCGAGATTCGAACTCACAACATCAGTGGTGATAGGCACTGATTGCATAGGTAGCTTAAAATCCAACTACCATAATATCACGACCACGACAGCCCTTAGGTGAACAATGTGATGTTTTATCGTGTAAATGGTGTAATGTAAATGGGGCATGTGGAATGGTGTGACTTGCATGTATGGTGTAATGGTTAATGGGAGGTGTGAATGGTCTGTGTGCATGGTGTAATGGTGTAATCTCTCAATCTCTTCGGTAAACTTCGTTCTGGAAAACTGTCAAATATACTATACACGTGTGAGTGAAAATATGGTTTTTAATTGCATTACACCATACATCTTTTCATATTATATTTTAGGGTGTTTAACTACACTTTCAACAATATTTCAGTTATATCGTGGTGGTAAATTTTATTGGTGGAGGCAACCGGAGTACCCGGAGAAAACCATCGACCTGCCGCAAGCTACTGAAAAAGTTTATCACATAAAGTTGTATCGAGTACATCTCGCCATGAGCGGAATGTGAACTCACAACTTTAGTGATGACAGACACTGATTGTACAGGTAGTTGTAAATCCATCAACGACGACCGTCCTTTCTAATATCCTGAAAAATATTGTGACGCATTAATGAATCGCACATATCTCTGAAGCTTTTCTTCCTCCTCTTCATGCAGATGGCTGCTAAATACTTTGTTGTCTATAATTGTGACGTTTATCAACACCAATGGTTTCTACAACTGTTTTCAAACACATCGCTCCTTTGCCAACATTAACTAAAGCTTGCTCTAACACACCTAATGTAGCTTTAACATCCATGTCATTTCTCCATTGGTACAACATTTGTTTTGTTTGATTTACTAAGTTGCGTTCGTAATCATGCTGTATTCTTTCCAGATCGACTGCACGAAGTCCCAATTCTATGCCAAGATTAAATGATATTCGTCCTATTTCAGGTGCTAATGCATCAAGTATTTCATCTGTTGGGATATAGTCCACGTGTTCTGCCAATAGATCTATTAAACAAAGGGAAAACATATTGCTCAAAGTCAGTTCCACAATTTCACTAAATCTGTCAAGCCAAAGACTAAACAATTGGATTTTTTGTTTGCTTCTCCACTAAGCAATTAGTACTGAAGAGAAAGAACAGACTGGTTGGATCGTAATCAGGATAATCTGTTCGAGTGGAGTGACATTTCTACCTACAGACTTTTTCTTCTGTGAGCTAGTACTATAAAAATGCAACTAAGAGTGTTGGTCTATTACAATATGGACATAATTATCATCTCATCAAATGTAACTTGCTTTTGCCATGAAATAACTACAAAATTGCTCATTTGGCGTTCAGCAATAATTAATCACTCAAAGAACACTCCAGTTAAGTTTTCTGTAAAATGCTACAGTGTTTTCAATGAAGAATACAAATACAGTGTTTCCAATGAGATGCCATGCTAAAACTTTGACTTCCGATGTCCATTTTTGGATTTCCAATTGACAATACCGTATAATAAAAAAAAAAATCAGAAAATATTAAAACCTAGAGTTATCCGGTCCTTTAATTTGTAACTTATCTCCAGATTTATAGCAAGAGTAGCACAGCGGGTGCCATTAGTGGCATGTACTTGGTTTTGATACCTAAATAGTTAATACCTTCATAACTGATTGGTAGGTCGACAATGTGAACCCTGAAGTAACCGCAGAAGGAATGTCGTTAGATGTTCGTGTCCCATCAAAGAAATATAAATACAAAAAGATAACAAAAAAAGATACAACAAACATCTTGGGAACCAATAATGCATGATCTTACACAAAAATAAGGGGCATAACTCTGGCATGGTATTAGTCAGATTCCAAGTTTACCTGTATTTCGTCCACCTAAATTAAAATTATTAAGGCAATTGTAAAAATTTTGTTTAATCGGATATGATAAACTAGAGAAAATCACTATTGTACGCATAATCAAGCTTTTAGATCTGGTGTTAGGATTGGGATCGTGGTGTTTAATGCCACTTTCAACAATATTTTCGTTATATTGTGGCGATCTGTTTTATTGGTGGAGGAAACCCGACTACCCGGAAAAAGCAACCGACCTGTCGCAAGTCACTGACAAACTTCATCACATAATGTTATATCGAGAACACCTTCCATGAGCGCGATTCAAACCGACAACTTCAGTGGTGTTAGACAAACAACAAATGGTGTTAGACAGTTAGTCTTGCATTTGTATAAATGTAAATCAGCATATCCAATGGATGCTACATAACAAATATTGTAGCATTTCTCTTTCTGATCATTGAGAAGGCATTTTTATAATGATTTACCTACTGTAGCTCTTCCATATTTTATCAATCATGATTATAAAAAATCAAGAAAGCATCAGAGATGCAACAGCCGAGTTGCAAGTCAAAATCATTTGGTCTTGTTTAATGAATAAGTAAGAAACTAAAGAATAAACAAGTCAACTCGGCTATAAAAAAACTTCCGGTAGGGGATGGGGATGATCCCGGGCCTCAACTCTTGGGGCATTTGTCTATTCACCCTGATCATAAATATATATGGTTTAGGGGTGGGAATCTCAACTATTACAAAGTTCATTTTAGGTAGGGGTGGGGTATGAACCCCCGGGGCCTGAGCTATAAGGCATCTAATTTGTCTAGTCACCCTGATCATAAATATATATGGCTTAGGGGTGGGAATCTCAACTATCACAAAGTTCACTTCAGGTAGGGGGTGGGGTATGACCCCGGGGCCTGAGCTATAAGGCATTTAATTTGCCTAGTCACCTTGATCATAACTATATATGGTTTAGGGGTGGGGATCTCAACCATTAAAAAGTTCACTTCAGGTAGGGGATAGGGTATGACCTCGGGGTCTGAGCTATAATGCATTTAATTTGCCTAGTCACCCTGATTATAAATATATATGGTTTAGGGGTGGGGATCTCAACCATTAAAAAGTTCACTTCAGATAGGGGTGGGGTATGACCCCCCGGGCCTGAATTATAAGGCATTTAATTTGCCTAGTCACCCTGATCATAAATATATATGGTTTAGGGGTGGGAACCTCAACCATTAAAAAGTTCACTTCAGATAGGGGTGGGGTATGCCCCCCCCAACCCCCGGGACCTGAGCTATAATGCATTTAATTTGCATAGTCACCCTGATCATAAATATATATGGCTTAGGGGGGGCATCTCAGTCACATTTTTTTATACAGATTCCCCAGCGTGGTGGGGCTGAGCCCTGGAGATAAAAAATGTTGAATGCACAACTTCACATTGGCATCTCCACCCATACCAAATATTAAGTTCCTATCTTTTGTAGTTTCAGAGAAATGTGTAATTCTCAAAATATGTACTTTGTCTATAAAAAAAAACCCATGATTTTACCACAGGCACTCGTGGCACGGACTTACCACCCCCCGTTTTTTTTTTCTAACTTTCTGTTTACAAATACCCCTGCTCGCTTTGAGTACATTTAGTGCACCTTATTTCCATTATGTCATTCAAACTAGGACATGCATCCATTCCTAAAAGATGCATCTTTTTGCCCCTGTTTTTGTTTTGTGCATACGATAGCTCAGTTCTCCAGAATTTTAAGATTTTCACACATTTATTGCCAAATTTTTCATAGAGTACCCCACGGTTGACGGAAGTGACGCACCACTGCATTAACTTCAATGATAGGGTCAGAAAAGTTCAAAAAGTTTAAATAATAAATTTTTGGAACTTTTCTGACCCTATCGTTGATGTTAATGCAGTGGTACGTCACTTCCGTCAACCGTGAAGTACTCTATGAAAAATTTGGCAATAAATGTGTGAAAATATTAAAATTCTGGAGAACTGAGCTATCGTATGCACAAAACAAAAACAGGGGCAAAAAGATGCGTCTTTTAGGAATGGATGCATGTCCTAGTTTGAATGACATAATGGAAATAAGGTGCACTAAATGTACTTGAAGCGAGCAGGGGTACGATTTTTAAACCTGCCGAGTTGCATGCCTTGTGGATTATTAGTATCTATATAGGGTCGACACATGCAAATTGTTGTTAACATGAGATTGTATGAATATTGACATGAACAAGTTAAGATAAGGAAAAAGAGATGAAATAATAAAGAAATAAAGAAAATTTATTGAAAATAAATTTGTAAACAGAAAGTTAGAAAAAGGGGGGAGGTAAGTCCGTGCCATGAGCGCCTGTGGATTTTACAAGAAAAAAGCAATAGATTAATCTGAATTTCGAACTCGCTATAAATAATAGTATAATAATGGTTCCGATCAAAAATGATGTTGATCGGCCAAAAACTAAGAGCACTATCGCGTGAACGAAGATAGGCTAGAATACGCCCACCAGCCTTCCACCAAAACATAAGCCGACTGCAACTTCGTTGCAACTCGGCTAAACAAGATGTTAAACGTACCTTTATTTTTAGCTATTTTGTCCCTTCTGACCTGTAATGAAAACAAATGTGTCAGTGATTAACACAAAAGTTCACAGTGTTACACAAAATTATGAGAAGTTAACAGACACAGCTAACGATATACAAACATATGATCATGTTACAGATCTCTCACATTTGTTAGAAATTGTAGTATTTAATTGTCCTTTTGTGTCACATTTAAGACATAAATCTAAAATATTTGTATGAAGACGACCATGCTGTCTTTTTATTTCAAGTTGACTATATAAATTGTAAGTGGTCACTGATTCAAGGATTTTACCAGTAACAATACTCCATATGTATTTATCTTGTAAAATCAAATAAAAGGATCAGAAGAGGTAACGAACTTCAAAGCAAAAAAACATTGCATTATCTTGTGCACTGAACAATACAGTGACAGAACATGATCTATATAACGGAAGCTGGAATTAAAGGTCTGGGCTATTTTTCTATCTTTATTCTTGAGAAGCCCTTGAAGGAAGCCTGACTCATAAGCAGGTAGAAACAAATCGACAAGTATAAATGTACGCGGAGAAAACCACCGACTCGTCGCAAGTCACTGACAAACTTTATCACATAATGTTGTATTGAGTACACCTCGCCATGAACTGGGTTCAAACTCACAACTTTAGGGATGATAGGCACTGATTGCACAGGTAGTTGTAAATCCAACTACCATACGATCACGGCCACAAAGTATGTGGAATGGTGGTATAATTCATATTCAGTGGAACATTACTAGGAAAGCCACAAAATCTTAGTCAATCATAAGATCTCCCATTTATTTTTATGATTACTAGAACGTGCTTAATAATTTTATAACCACCTGACAGAGCTTATGCGTAGTGACATCCATTGCTGTTAAAGCATCAGCCAAGTCACGGAAAATCCCAGGTTTCTGGTCTCTCCATCTTATCAGTATAAGACATTTCACCACTTCAATGTTGCATGGATGGTTGTCTCTCATGTTCTCCCATTCAGTTACATTTAAACCAAGATGTATCACTAGTTCTCGTATCACATCAGCATTAAACTGAGTGGAAAACCGACATATTTCACGATCACTTGGATGCTGAACCAATGCATCCTCACATAGACCTGAAATAATGTTATGAGAATTAGAGGTTGATACAAACCTGGATCACTCACCTAGTAAAGAGGGTTTGTTAACAGCAACACATGAATGTATACTTTTGAATCTTCCCATCCCTGGGTTAAGCCCTGATGAGTTATTGATTCCTATATCAGATGATGTTCGTGTTGTATAACAGTAACACGACGGGTGTCACACGTGGAGCAGGAACTGCTAACTTTTCCGAAGGACCAGAGTTCACCCGGTTTTTAGTGGAGTTCGTGTTGCTCAATCGCTAGTATTCTGTGTAGTGTTTTGTAGATTATTGTTTGTCCTTTTGTCCTTTTGCTTTTGATCTTTTTATTGTCTGTCTTTCTGCAATTTACGGTTTCTGACAACCCTTTAGGTATCTTCAAACTTTTTTTGCATTTATATGTTTCAGTGCTGTCAGTGTCTTAAGTGATAAATATTGTCAACTATATTTCCTCGTCCAGACCTTTATTCAAGTTTGCCTTGTGGATTATCAATCAAAACTTACCTAGAAAGTGACCATCCAATCATCATTGAAAATGATTTTCAATTACAGCCTTTTTACATAATCCTATATTGCTCTATTATGCTTTTACGATTATATTTTCAACATTTCAAACAACAGACTTTAGTGCCGATCATTATAAATTTGAGATTGTAGACTATTAAATGATCATTTATGCTTAGTTTTCCTAATTGTGAACTTTATATTTATGTGTAGGAATATTCAAGCAGCACCTACATATGCAGAGGTGGCCAAATTCGTCGGACCGTCGGACAAGTCCGACGTTTTTTGTTGCTGCTCCGACTAGATGTCCGACATCGATTTCGGAGTTTCCTTTTTTTACATATGAGCGGAAGTGACTTTCATTAAAATAATTTCTGGTTTGAAAAAAGAAACATGCTTTGAATGATTGAAAATGTGTGCCGGGAAAAGCTCTAAAGCGTAAAATATCGGCAGAGGTAATAAGAAATCCTCAAAGTAACTACAAAGTCTAAAAGAAAAGACCTTAAGCTTAACCCATCATGGCAAAAAGATAGACGCTACCGGATGTTTCATCCAATAAGTTATAACCAAAATGGACCATAACAAAAACGGAATATTGAAATAAAAAAATAATTTGTTTAGTGTGTTTTAACTATAAACATATGTTCGTTTGCACGTAAATTTGCAAAAAAAATAAAATAAAACAATTGCAAGCACATTTTTATATATTTAGTATGTTGGGAAAATCTGTATTTTCCTTCATGATGGATGGGTCGACAGATACCTCTGGGCTCCAGTGATGACCAGGAAGCCATTTACATTTGTTTTTCACAGAGTAGAGATAATTGAAAGATTTCTGGGATTAGGAACACCAAACAGTACTTGTTCAAAAGATCTAGAGGAATTTGTCCTTAAAATGTTTGAAAGTAATAAAATAAATAAAGGTCATTGGTTATATTTTGATTTTTGGTGCTTAACGCCACTTTCAGCTATATCATGGCGGCCAGTTTTAGTGGTGGAAGAAGCCGGAGTACCCGGAGAGGACCATGGGGAAGCAACTGGTAAACTTTATCACTTGCGGGTGCAAGTCGAGTGCACCCTTATTTGTAATTCATAAAGCTGGGCGAGAACCCACGCCGCATTGATGATAGGCTTGTACGAGTTGTTAGGTAATCCAACTACCTAACTCATTGAGCCACCAGGGCCACATTGGTTAGAAATAGCCTTTATTCAATCAGTTTTGATCAAGTATTGATTTTTGCAGAAAAATTATCCGGTCAGACAAACCTGAGTTCGGTCAGACACAAGATTTCAGCTTGTCTGACCGAATGTCAGACAAGAGTCTCAGTAATTTCGCCATGTCTGCATATGGAATATATATCTCAGTTGAACATCACTTAGAAAGTTTTACATTCACCATCATAACTTTGTTAACCAATACCTAATATCAGAGTCACCAAAATGAAAACAAAAATGTTCCCTTTGTTATAATCACAACCCAGCTGTTAAGATTCACGACTTATCATCCGATGTTTGACAGATGTAACATGACAGGTTCCAGCAGTGCAGTAGCAAATGCCTACCCTTCCGGAACACCTGAGTTCAATTGCCATTGCTTGGGAAAAAATGAAATGTCCATGGGCTATGACGGACGCCAAATGATGAACATACCTCACTTGGCTATACAGGCCAGGTGAGCAGAAAAATATTGCTTAAGTAACTCATACCTGTACAGTTCTGATCACAATTGTCTGTTGTCTACAAGATAAAAACAATAACTACAGTAGAAATAGATTTAGATTGGGAGTAAGATTTACTTGTTTAAGAAGAAAACAAACTTGCGAATTTTCTCAAATTTGAATTAACAGAGCTAAAGGGGAATGCATTTAGACTTCAATTATTCATGCACAATATGATCTTGAATATTTTACATTTTTTTTTAAAGATTCTTTGAGTTTCGTTTCAAATTAATAGTCCAAATTGGCGAGTATTCAACTTTCGTTGTGATTGTCAAAATTACTTTATCGCATGATACGTGTCAATAAAAACATACATATAAAATTTAGTGCACACGACACTTTTCTGTAGTAACCTTCATCAGGTGACGCTCCAAAAACATGTCGTGCGCATTACATTTTCTTTTGCTTTAGTTGTTTTAATCATCATTAAAGAAACTTCATTTGAACTTCCCTGATAATTTATTCCTGTACCTTGTCTTGATTCCAGATCTCTATTTCGTAATTCTGGTTACATCCTTCACAAATAACGTGATTGTTCTCTGATGCCTTTGCTTCTGTTTCTGGTAGAAAACACTTGAAATTTGAGCATGCAAGTTCAACATGGAAAGGCTGCTGTTGTGATGAATTTTGGTTGCTGGCCGATTGATAAAACTCTGAAATCCTCTCCAGTGTGGCATACAAACATTCTTTAACATCAGTGGCAATATCACGAACAATTAACCCCTTGGATGTCTTGTGCAATATAAAGAGCAAAATTTTGTTGCTTTCCACACAAACAATGATGTCATGGGATTTATCAAAGGTTAAACCAATAAACCCTGAAAACAGAAGTTTTTTCCCTTTATAACTCTTCAAACGCCACATGCTAAGGCATGCACCAATCAGACGATTGGGTAATGCAGGGGGTATGATAGAACCTTTGAAAACAAATGCCAAGCATATAGCTCGTTGTGGTGTACATTCATTCATGTAATTGGTTGTGTATTGTTCTGTGACCATGCAAGGAACAAACAATTTTTCGACTGGTAACCGGATTCCTGTTTTTTGATCATAGCGGCGCTGTTCTGACAAGATATCAAGATGCACAAGCATTTCAAATACATATTCTTTGTACAGCAGAATTTTAGAAAATTCCTTTCGTTCCCAAAGTGAAAACAAATCGCTTTTCTGTATGACACCATGGACTGACATCTTGTTAAATGTTTCTTTTGCTTTGCTATCTTTGGGCCAAAACTGTCTATCTATAAAAGAAAATATTATTCATTAGTTGAAATTAAATATCCAGCATGACCACAGGTTTTTTTTATCTGGGGGTACATGTACCCTTTTACCTTCATTTTTGGGGGTGCAATGTACCCTCTAACTCTTCATTTGGGGGTACAAAGAAAATGAACTGCATTTTTCTCATTTCACATATCCAGTTTTTGTATATGTTGTTGCAAGGTCGTGCATCATGCTGTTTTTTTGTAAATATTACGGGTTTTATCAGTAACAGGTCTTCTGATTTGACAATTAAAAATAAGGAGCCAATAGAAGTGGGCGATCTATAAATCATATCATCTCACTTAAAATATGCAAGGAACGCTTTGATTGGATAATATTGCTGAAATTAACTAATCAGAACAACTCTATTATACATACTTTGAAGTGAATTGTAAACAAAAGGTAATTTTCATAGAGTGCTCGCAACGGGTTCTTTACGTGCGCGCACGTAGGGTTCTTTTAATTATACGTGCATGATTTTTATTCTACGTGAAACACGTACTGCAGTACGTGAATGGGCATGCTGATATCTGGTAAATTAGTGAAGGATTCTGTTTATCAAATTCAGTGCACACAACACGTCTCCAGAACTATAGCTTTATTGTACCTGTAATGAAGGATTTCAATTTTTCATCTTGTAGAATGAATTGATACGGTTTGTTGTCGTATATATTGTTTATCTGTATGCATTATAGGGTTAGTGTTATGGTTTTTAACGGCACTTTCAACAATATTGCAGCTATATCGTGGCAGTTGGTTTTATTGGTGGAGGAAACTGGAGTGCTTGGAGAAAACCACCGACTTGTTGCAAGTCACTTAATGTTGTATAGAGTACACCTCACATGAGCTGGATTCGAACTCACAACTTCAGTTTGCATAGGTAGTCATAAATCGAACCACAATACAATCACGACCACGATGGATCCACATGTATTAGATATACTGTACTGTACCTGTGACAAAGGACTTCATCACTTCTATCATGAATCACGATCACGATGGACCCACATGTATTAGATATACTGTACTGTACCTGTGACAAAGGACTTCATCACTTCTATCATGAATCACGACCACGATGGACCCACATGTATTAGATATACTGTACTGTACCTGTGACAAAGGACTTCATCACTTCTATCATGAATCACGACCACGATGGATCCACATGTATTAGATATACTGTACTGTACCTGTGACAAAGGACTTCATCACTTCTATCATGAATCACGACCACGATGGACCCACATGTATTAGATATACTGTACGGTACCTGTGACAAAGGACTTCATCACTTCTATCATGTATCACGATCACAATGGACCCACATGTATTAGATATACTGTACCTGTGACAAAGGACTTCATCACTTCTATCATGAATCACGACCACGA
>MJUT01046994.1:0-13029 GCA_002080005.1 Gigantidas platifrons
GCACTAGTTATGTGTATGCTCATGTAATAACAAAACATCATGTAGAATTATGAACTAGTTCCGTCAAAAGTTAAAAAGTACATTATAGTTGTAAACACAAGATTAAGTACTTGTATCATCAACATAGTTTGAAAGAAGCCATTTCTCCTGTGCAAAACTGCAGCTGGTGCGAATGGAAAATAACAATGTTAAATTTCTATGCACAATGTCAATATTACAGTAGACCCCGTCTTACCAGGCCACCCCTTCGGGAATGATAAGGTGGTCTTATAAGAAGATTGGCCTCTCTTGAGGGTGACACTGAAATCTGGCCTGATGGGAGGGATGGCCTTTGTTGGGAGAGGCCTTATAAGAGGGGGACTACTGAATATGTTATCAAAAGTCTAGTTCCCTAAACAAGACAAAGGGACAGACGGACAGAGAGAACAAAAATTATGACATTAGCAATTCAGTATAAACCTACAATTCTACAAGCGTGACAAGATTAGGGGCATTTTTTGACAGCTCATTGGATAATGAAAATGAGGTCAAACTGAATGTGGCGTTAAACACCATTACTCCCCACTAAAACTCAGGTGCACTGCAGGATTGACATGTAGACCATTACATGTAGCCAGTCTTGATTCTAATGAAAACTAAGACATTAATTGAATCTGTTTTATTTTCTAATATATTGTCTATCCACAAACGTAGATCTAAGCGTAAGTTACTAAATTTGGTATTGGGTCAAATCCCCATCTTAGAAAGTGTTGCATACTAGTAAGATATGCATGAACATTTTTCAAATTTATCATGCTATGTCTATGTCTGTACTGTAGCATGAATTATTTCAAATACAGGATTAGGAACTAACCTGTGAGGACACCAATGTCCTTCTTTTATTTACCCAGCATTCATCTTCAGTCGTTGCATGGGTTTCATCTTCTTGTGGGACTATAGTTGTTACGTAAATATCAGCTGATTCCAGCTTCACGACTAGACTCCACCATTTAGTAATCCTTTATCTTGTAAATTTGTCAAATTTTTTACAAAGTACAAAACCTGTCAAAAATACACCAATAATTTACTGAATGACAACGGAAGTGACGATTTCAACAGGCAGAACATTCATAATTATCTTACTTTAGGTGCCACAACCAACATGTCAAAAGTTCTCTACTGGACAGACGTCTATAAACCAGGAACCATACTATGTTCTGCCTACATGTATTTAATTCGTAACTTCCATTAATCAAATTTCAAATGAGACAATACACGAAATATTTGGATAAACATCATAGGACTAAATTACCTTGATTAGCTAAAGAGAGTAACTAGTTAACGCTTACCGCTGTCAACTCGTACCAGGTCAACTCGTACCAAAATTTGCAAACTCGTACCATCGTCAACTCGTACCACTGCAAACTTGATTTCAGAGGGAGCCTCTCATATGATATCAAATCACAATAAATTGCTAATGTAATAAAAATATGAATCGATGGTACACATTATGTCATGTGATAAGATGTCCAAAATGGCAGTTATTAGAAGACGATCTCACAATTCTCGCATGAAATAGGTGACCGTTGGCCGCGTTAGAGAGGTGACCGTTTGACCGAGTGACCGTTTACTTGAGGTGACCGGTAAGGCAGGTTATGCTGTACATGTAGTATCTTTAGCAAATTTTGCTATAAATGATTAATTAATTATAGTTTTGGAAAACGATGTCTGGTCCGTTCCGGTATATATCTAAGAATTTCACTTAGGCCTACCTTGCAAATCTGGGTTATTTATCTGGTTTAATGTATGAGACATGCAACATCGACAACATTTAAGCTGAGGACATTTGAAATACTAATGTTCTTCATAAGGACTCGTTGCCAAATTACACTTTATTTATAAATTCCTTACTTAGTATCATATGACGCACTTGACACAAAGGGATACGTTCAATATAATTACGATGCTGGTACGAGTTAACAGTGGTACGAGTTTACTGTGGTACGAGTTTACTTCCTGTGGTATGAGTTGACTTTGGTACGAGTTGACTATACCCTAAACGCTAAAGAGCAAGTTGATTTATACAGATACACTGTATATGATCGATGAACCATGGAAATTATGGAAATCTATCATAAATGTTCATCAGACAACGATTCCCAAATATGGGAATGGCAACGGCTTTTGGATTTTTCCCAACTATATACCATGAATACAGCCTTGTCACTATATTTTATTATAGCAGGCTTAAATGAAATAGTAGAAGCAGGGTTGGCAAAAATCCGGTCAATACTAGTATTGACCGGGCCGGTGGTCAATACTGGTTTTAACCGGTCAATACTGGTAGATTGGAGTACAGGCCAGATAGGATTATGTAAATTGATTCCTAAGAGGGTCTTTTTAGTGGGGGTATCTATTTTTAACTTGTAATGATTTTAAGTTAGTATTTCTTTAATTTAATAAAATAAAAAGTGTCTAATTTAGACTTCATTATAAATCATTTGGTAAGAAGCCATATGTTACAGGGCTAATCCGAATCCAGGGCGATTCGGAATCCTCCTAGGGCAAATCGGAATTCGAGTTTGTCCTAGGAGAAACCCGAATTCCGATTTACACTGGTTTTAATCTAATGTAAATCAGAATTCGGGTTTCTCCTAGGACAAATCAAGATATCCCGATTTGTACTAGGGTGATTCCGAATCGTACTAAAATTCTAGTGGGATTCGGAATATTACTGAAAATATTGCTTAGTGCGATTTCGGATTCTCCTAACATTCTATTTCTGTATTGTACTAATGTTTTGTAGGTTTAACGAGTATTTGATATGACAAAAGACTACAAACTAAATTTTATTACAGGAATACAATTTTAAGTGAACGAAATATGTTTACAAAATGTTGACAAAGCTGACATTTTTACTTATTTTCACATTTACGATTGTTTGTATGACATTTTGTGGAACACTGCAAGTTAGTCTTCGTACATGAACATCTCAGTGTATTACACTTAGAAGCACAATTACTAATGGATTGCAGTAAATGAGTATCTTCGCAAACAGTTTTGTTTTTTAACAGGCCTGAATATGAGACATTTCATTTAGAGAATCGGGATTTACTGAATTCAACACGGGAAAACAGACTGTTCTAAGATCAACCAGATCATCTTCAGAATAGAAGTTCTTCAATATTTCATCTTTAGAAAATATCTTATATAATGATTTTGAAATATTTTGTAAGCCGTTTTCAGAGGCGTAGCTATATAGGTTGTCACACACATGGCATGCACATCGTCAGGTTATAAAAAATTAGGATATAAAATTTATAATAATAATATTTTTTCAGTGGTATACATCACGTACATTATTCTTAATTACAACACTATTTCATTCAGGTGTTCATTTTTTCCTGGTTGCGGTCCGTCTTCTTTAATTGAAATCGTCAAAGTGAAATACAACCGAATTGATATCAAAATGTGACTTGTTTCAACCTCATTTATAATAAACATTGAAATTATTTCAAACTTCTATATCACGTACATGATCTTTAATTACAACACTATTTCATTCAGTTGTTCATTTGTTCCTGTTCTAGTTAAAGGTCTTTATCAAACAGCATTATGCAGTTTACATGTAATGCAGTTAGTACGTATTTAAATCAAATAAAGCTATTTCTATTTTTCATACGTTGGGGAGAGAGGGTGTGGTGATTTTTCAAGTACATCAATCTGTCATGTTTTCATGTTGGGCGGAAGTCGCTATTGTACATTCGAAATATTAATTGCGAATTTATCAAGTACGATGCACATGCTACCTGTCTAGTATATTATGGGTTTTTTTTTCTCGATCTACAGTTCAGAGGAGATGTGGCTATATTGGTATTTCTTAAGACAATGGCAAGTTAAAATCCAACTAGTTTAACCCCGTAACTTTTTACTGAAGTACCTGTACTAAGTCAGGAAAGTGAGCGGTCATGTATATTGTGTGATAGGGATATATAATTTTCCTATTTCTACGATTTTTCTATTGAATTTTTGGAACTTTTCCAACGATGTGATACTTTTTTTTCATTTTATTATAGGGTGTGAAAAAAGAATTATGATGATGTATCTGCAACAGGGCCTCCAAGAGAAATTTTGCAAGGCGTAACAATACTGCTTTGGGATCTGAGAACAGGCTGAAGCTTCTCTCAAAACTATGGATTTGAGTTGAATATACCAAAAAATAATGAAATGAAGAAATCAAAATAAAACGTCAATGACTAAGGTTATGGGGCCCTTCAGAGATTCACGGGCCCTTCGGAGATTCACGGGCCCTTTCGTGGCTCGTCGAAAGTAATTATGGCGCGCACACTATTAAGCCTCAGCTACGTCCCTGGTTTTCATGGCAATTTTCCGATCAGTCCCGATATATTGATGACAATATTGTTATAATTTATAGAAATAAACTTTTATTTATATTTTTTTTTATTTTTGGATTGTTATGCTTTAATATATTCTATATATACCGCTCTCTATTATATTTTATCTTTTTAGTAGACCATTTCACGGAGATTCGGAATCACCCTAGTTCAAATCGGGATATCTTAATTTGTCCTAGGAGAAACCCGAATTCTGATTTACACTGGATTAAAACCAGTGTAAATCGAAATTGGGGTTTCTCCTAGGACAAACCCGAATTCCGATTTGCCCTAGGAGGATTCCGAATAGCCCTGGATTCGGATTTGCCCTGTAACATAAGAGAAGCCATGAAGAGTAAACTCCCTATAAACTTTCCATTTGCTGCATTCAGAATCATTCTGTCTCACATATGAATGAACTTTAAACATTTTATTTTTTCAAGCTAGCCTCTTTTGGGTGCAGTTTTTTCTAACCAAAGTTTGGCAAACGTCGTGTGTCGTTTGTTAAACGCTGTGTGTCGTTTGTTAAACGCTGCAAAAGTAGAAACAAATACATCGTTTAATCAGAGTTAACTGACACTGTTTTACCTGATAATATGTATACACATATGTTGTTGGTAAATAAACTCATCTCTTCTTTTGTTAGATTCCATCTTTGTTTTGGCGGAAAAATTCCACGTGTCTATAATTGATTCAGCGTTGAGATTATAAACAAATGCAACAAACGATAAACGACAAATCGTAGACGCACATTTAGCGATTGCATAGTTTGTCAAAGTTTGTGCAAACTTTACAAACGTATGTTAGAAAAAAATACCCTCAACGCGTACGCGCGTAGTCGTTTGTATCGTTTGTGTTAGAAAAAAATGCACTCTTTATTATCCTTTTCCTCCTGATGAACACATTTATTGGGGTTATGTTGTTTTAGCAATTTAAATTTCTCAATTGACCACATGTCAGCCAGGTGTACAGTTACCTGTCCGGCACTTTAATTAAGCTACCTGTAACCTACCTGTTGCAATCACACATTTTGAATTAAATAAATCTTTATCTAATTATAAATGTATTTAGTACTGCACCTGAAAACCTGAAAATGTGTCTTAAATAGATTTCAATAGTAGCTCAGTGATGTTTTAAGATATTCAACAGATTAATACAGCAATATTAAATTTCAATTGGGACTTCAAATGAAAATTTTCATCAATTTAGATATGAAAATCACAAAATTGACAATTTTTCACTTAAAATAATAGTATTGACCAGTATTGACCAATTAAGGAGTATTGAGCGGGACGGTTAAAACCACCGGTAAAATTCACCGGTTAAAACCGAGGGCAGTTTTAACAGCCCAACCCTGAGTAGAAGGCAGGAGGTCTCGGGGTCCTTTCATAGCAGGATCGCAAGTGGCAGCGCCCCTGCTAGGGGGCCCAGGGGGCAAAGTCTCCTGTCCGAAAATGAATTTCTATGTTTTTAAAGGTGAAAAACTAAGCTATTCTGGCACCTTTTTATGTATTAAAATGTACTCATTTACTTGGGAAATTACAGAATTAATGAAGGTGTGTGATCTATGTAAAAAGCAACCAGGCCTGACCATATATCTAAGTGTCTGTCCATAGCTAGGAACTAGTATCAACTTCATTATTGGAGACATTTTGAGCTTGTTGTTATGGTGTGAACTTGAGTTTACCGATGGAAGACCATACACTAAGTGACTTGTTGATCATTTTTATAAGGATCATGTCTCTTTGTGACTTGCTCTGTATCTTTCAAGATTGCTATGTATACTTGGAAGTATATTAATTTCAGATCAGATACTTTTATCTTCAGAAAACTGGCTAACTAGCGGTCAAATATTTTTACAGGCGTTTTCTACTATTTCGTTCTTTTCTACTTTCAATTTCAATATTGTCACACGTGACAAAGTATATTTGGAATAAAAACAGGAGCAGGTCAATTCTTTTAACAAAAAGATCGACTCATTCTAAGTTCAACTGTTGTTGTGATACAAGCCTTCGTGTAAACAATGATCCTGCGATTTTGTGGAAAAATATTCCATTATTTTTCTTTTCTTCGACATGTTCGAGTTCGGCCTTGACATTGTGCCTATTTGTACTTAAACTGGATATCCAGATTCGTCGAGCTATTAGCGAAGCACAACCGGGATTCAGTTTATTTGTTCATTCAGTATATCTCGGATCTTTTCATTCTCCGCAACGAAAACCATAACCACGCATAGTAATCGAACTTATCGGAAACACGTTTGTTTTTCTATGTATTTTATCCGACAAATGAATAAGTATCACACCCTGTCGAAACAATTTTTATCATTTGTTCATTTTGGGCATTGTCTATTATTTTTTTTCTTTTCTGTAGCCGGCGCAAAAAGTAAACGGCAATTCTGCCGGCAGCCGGCTACTAACGATAAGGCTAAAAAAAAACAAGTACTAGTAGCATTTATTTTTTCATTGAGATCAGCCAGTTCAACAATCAATTAACAGGCCTCTACATTAACATTTTTTTAGCTTGTCCCTTCCGACAACTAATTAAAAAAAAATAACTGATAACAATCAGAGAATAATTATCAGCAATTTGTGTAAAATGTTTTGATTATTGTCTCACAAACATTATCTCACTCTACCAGACATTCGATCTGGTAAAGACTCCATTTTGACCAGATCAAACAGAATTTCACAGGACCGAAAAAATATCAAGCTTTTCCTGCAGTGGTTGCTTTTAACCAAGGGCTACCAATTTCCCATTTCTCGTTTTAGTAATGCAAATTAACTGTATATATATTTTTCTGAACATTGTTTGCTAAAATAAGTCTGTTTTGAAGTACACATTTTGTAGAATTTTTGTTTAATATATATAAATAAAGCAAAGTATTTTATTAAAATTCACAGAGAAATACAAATTTTAGTCAGTGGATCTTTTCAACCATTTGATTTAATCAGGAAAAAGGTTGTAATATTTGTCAATTTCAATGATTTCAATATTTCCCAAAAGCCTAAATAAAGACAAGTTTAAATTTGGCGCCAAATTGATATCCGATAATTTTTACGTGTCCGTTCAGGAGTGATTCTTGTTCTTATATTTTAAATATTGATATTTGCATTCATTAAAGAGCTTCTATGGATTGTGACTTTAATTTTGTCAATGTCCTTGAACTTCATCAAAGCATGGAGGAACGATAAATGATAATAAAAGAGTTTTGAGCTGCCGTTTCACTTTAGTTTTAATCAAAATAAATTATGTACAAATTGGAAATCAAGCAGGGCTCTTTTATACAACAAGCTCAGTATTTTATACGGATGGAAATAAATGATTTTTACAGGATTTGTCCTGATTTGTTTCACTTGTCCCGTCGGACAACCGTAATACAAGTTCTAAACTTGTCCGACGTCAGTTTTCACTGGTACCGGACAATCGGACAAACGTTAATGTCGAGGCCTGAATAACAATAAATGCACATGACACTTCTCCATTCTTTCACCAAACTCTCATTCAAATCGATATACTTCTTTACAATTTAGATTAATAAAAACCTTTTAATTATAAGGGCAAGCGAATCCTGGGGCCAGAGCGAACGAACACGATACCATGAATGGCATGATTCATGACCACGATTGATAAATATTATAGATGGGATTTCCTAAGCGGATAAGGCAGGGGTGGATGTCATGATGATGAGAGCGCCAAGCTACTGGAGACGATTAAGTAGCTCAAAATACAGAACAGCTGAACAGACGGAGGAAAGCAAAGAGGTGGTAAAATATCTTATTGGAGACCCAACAGACACCACAATAGTAGTCTTTACAGATTGCTCATGTCAGGGTAACCTTGGACGGGCTGGACCATGTGGATCTGGAGCAGTGCTATATCCAGGTGACAACGAAGGAATCAGCCTCAAGAGACCGGTAGCGCAGAGAATCCATATTGCTGGCAGAGCTTGTGGCAATACTCATCGTGTTAGAACACTGCATAACTGCATTAAAGGATGGGTTCACTGATATCAATATATTGTCAGACAGCCAAACTGCAGTAGGTATCCTGACCCTCAGCTGGAAGTCTTCAAACTACATTGACACGATCTCCGACATTAAGGAAAATATAGGGACATTGATGAGATACGGAATGCGAACAACCTTATCTTGGATCCCAGACCATGCTAATATAGCCGGGAACGAGATAGTGGACCAACTGGCAAAGGAAGCAGCAAAAGAGTCAATGTCCCTAGATGAACAGTACAATGTCATCACCATGTCAGATGTCAAACAAACAGTGAAGACTTCAACTAAAATGAAATGGCAGAATAGATGGGCCATCAGCGAATCAGGGAGACAACTTTATGACCTAATACCAATGGTTGGAAATGCCTACTATGTAGATATGCCAAACCCACAGATAGGCAGAGTTCTGACAGAGATGAGAACAGGATACAGCAGACTACACAAATACCGGATTAACATACATTGTTTGTAGGTCAGTCCCTCATGCCACTATGCGACTGTGGAGAAGAAGAAACCACTGAACACTACATATTGCAATGCCACATTTACGGTCACGAGAGAGCCAAACTCGCAGTGCAATTAAAGACCTTGGATAAAAGTTGACCTACTTCATCTCCTGACTAGAGTAGAGACTACAATAAAGATAAACATCAAAAGAAATTAACATTCTTGGAGGAATTCATCAAAGGTACAGAGCGCTTCCCAGAACTAGCAAGCCCTGTACCCCGATCCTGAGCCTTAGCAACTCAATACTCCAGTACAAAGAGAAATTACAGTGAGACAGTAAATCACCAGAGAAAAAGTTCAATACTTGGGGACCAGTAGCGTCAATTGCGACCTTTAGGATCAGGATCAGGAGTGGGACTCGTGAAGTTAACCATCTGTATATCCCACCCCGAATACCTGTGACATTTCCAAAGCAAGTAGTAAACAAATTCAAAACAATAATAATATTGAATATGATGATTTCATCCAAAAGTCAAATGTGAAAAATCAAAATACTTCACGAGTAAAATAGAGTAGGAAAACAACACGATTAGATGTGGTGCTTTCACGATTATAGTTTAATAGATCTTTAAGTAGTTAGGGAATGTCTTATGCTTCTGAAAGTCTGGAAGCACATCATGGTAGCTTCCACTGTCTATATTTTACTCTTGTATTGACTTACAAAGTGTCCGCCATGATCTATCAATGAAAAAGTGCTCGAATGTATAATGTAATTTGATTGGATGACAATTTATAGTCATATCCAATGAAAATATACGTAAGAACAAGGGTTGCAAACTTGGAATCGGGAGACCTCGGGTGATTCCGCTGGTATTCTATCGGATCGGGGGTATGAGGGGTCTAAGAAGAGTTTGAAGATACTAAAGGGGTAATTAGAATCCGTATATCGAAGAAGAACAGACAACACAATGGCCAAAGAAAAAGTACAAAAGGACAAACAACGATCTACAAAACATACACATAAAATAAAGATCGAATAACACGAACCCCACTAAAAACCGGGGATGAACTCAGGTGCTCCGGAAGGGTAGGTAGTTCCAGTTCTAATGATTATCATATACCAGAGTCTATAACTCTGAACATGTAAAATGGCATTTAATTATGTGGTTTCAAGATTGCACAAATCTAGGCCCCATGTTTTATGATTTCCGACCCTTGTTATCCAATGTTTACACCGTTTACAATAGGCTGTCATGTGAAAAAAAAACCAAAAAGCTCTTAAATACCAGGAATTACATTTAAAACCGTCTTAACAGCATTTTAAGCCCCCGGGCAAAGCAGTGCACTGGTGCCCATACCTACACAACCACTCGCAGCCAGTCCTGAATGAAAATGTAAATGATCGATAAATTAAACATATATTTAAAATTGATACTTCCAACGAAATCAGTGTTTGAACATTAAAAATGTCATGCACAACATGCATAGATTAGCATGGGCCCATATGCTCGCATAGCCCCGGACAAGTTAACTGCTCATGCGTTAAGACGACAGTCACACTGATTACATTTGGCACGAAGCAGTGCTGTGATACGATGGTTCAATTTTATAACAATAAAATCCCCATGATGGTCTATCGTAGGATTTTGTCGGTAAAAAGCCCAATCAGAGCCGACGTTTATGCATTGTTCTGTATGTCCGACTATAAATAAAACTTTTTTTATTTTGTGTTTATTTTTGTAATAAAAATTGCACTAAATCTCATTTACCAGCAGGTTCAGGTGAGCGATATGCTTTTTATTTTTTCAATTTGTGTATGATTTTTTTGTTTTTGTTTGGGGGGGTATTTTTGATTGAAAGCGAACTTGTGCCGGGCTATTCAATCAGTGCGTTTCACCACTACAGTTGTGAGTTCGAATCCCGAGTAGGCGAAGTGTACTCAATACAACATTATGTGATACAGTGTGTCAGTGATTTGAGGCAGGAGGTCAGTGGTTTTCTCCGGGTACTCCGGTTTCCTCCCCAAAATAAAACTGACCGCCACGATATACAACTGAAATATTGTTGAAAGTGGTGTTAAACACCATAAACCAACCACACAACTACTGGCTTAGGACTATAAATATCGGAAAACAGTAAGTGATATTAATTATTCTTACCTTTTAATAAATTGTTGTGTTGTTTCACGTTATTAAAGTGTCATGTAATGTATGTATTTTTATCATGTATGATAAATTCACCTTTACAGAGATTACAAGATATCACACATGAGTTCGTGAAGCGAATCACGTAACGTACTTCACTTCCACAAGATTATATTTGTAATCAAATTTTAGTCAATAGTTTGGTTATTTGCTTAATGGTATTTAACGCCATTTTCAACAATATTTCAGTTACATCGTGACGGTCAGTTTTATTGGTGGAGCAAACCGGAGAAATTAAACCATCGACCTGTCTCCAGTCACTGACAAACTTTATCATAATGTTGTACACCTCAGATCGAGATTCGAACTCGCAACATCAGTGGTGATAGGCACTGATTGCATAGGTAGTTGTGAATCCAACTACCATGCGATCACGGCCACGACGCTCCCTAGTAATAGATGAATTAAACATGCATACAATATGTTGTCCTATAAAATATGGTTTGAAAAGTAAATTTACTATAATGATACCAATAAAACTGACCCCACGATATAGCTGAAATATTATTGAAAGTGGCGTTAAGCATCATAAATCTAAACCTAATCCTGCATATTGGTAAGACTCCATTTCCTTGTAAACCCCAAGGTGTTGGGGCTAGTTATGTGCTAAGTTACACGTATAACTTTAAAAAAGTATGGAATATTTTTTCTCGGAGATCTATGAAGAAGGATTCAAGAACATTAACCTTTAACCATGAGTCAGGTGCGTAGGAGCCGGGTTGCAAGGGGACAATTACCCCTCCTAAAATTCTGAAATTTACAGCATGGGAGGTATCCATATTGAAACTAAATAACCTTTTTCTTTGCTTGACAGTTTGAATACTTGCCCCCCATACTTTCAGATCCACTACGCCTCTGAATGAATAAGCAAACCGTTTAAAAAAGTGGGAGGTATGTGGTTTATCCTAGGAAATTGTAACCCCTCATATACTGCCTTTGTTTTCCAATACAAATAATCAAAATTAATGTATAAATTTGATTATTTGTATTAGAAAACAAAGTTAGTGTATACTTTACAATTTCCATGGTAATACAATATAGTGAGTGAGTGAGTGAATGATTGTTGTTTAATGCCACAATTGTCAATGAGATGATGATGAGATCCGCTTTGTACTAGAACAAAACGCTGAGATTTTTTGACTAGTTTAGTGCTAGCACACTGAAACAACAGTCCGTGGGTAGACATGTCGCCCCACTCGGATACATTACCCTGTTTCCGAGCCACCAGTCTTTGCTCATTCTCCTTAAAGCTGCGTTCTTAGCGGAGAAGCAACACATACCAATTGTATTGTCTTTGGTTTGACCCGACTGGGGTTCGAACCCACGATCTACCACACTCGAGGAAAGTACGCTGACTATTACGACACCGATGCGGTCCTACTGAAATAGGATTTGTTATATTCTTGAATTTGTTTATATAAACTCGCATCCTTTTCTGAAAATTCTAAACTTCATATATATGATAAATTAAAGTCGGAAATTAAACTAGAGCAATACTTATTAGAGATATCAATTTTAAAACTCGTCAATTGTTTACTTAATTTCGTGTTAATGATCATAAACTAGAAATAGAAACCGGAAGATATCAAAATATTCCCAGAGATAAAATATTATGTAAATTTTGTAACTCTAATGAAATTGATGATGAATATCACTTCTTGTTAAATTGTAATAAAAATAAATTGCCAAGAGATCAATTGTTTTATTAATAAATCAATTAAATCCACATTTTATACACTCCAAAAATTGAAAAAAAATTTAAATCCTAATTTTGAACTTTTGTCAGCTGTGGGAAACTTTTTGAAGCAAGGTATAGATTTGCGAGGGTAAAGTCCACGTTGGCCAAGGCTTTGTCATTTTATTTGTATATTTGTGATTTGTATTGTTTTGTTTAGTTTGTATTTGCTTGGCCCCTATGGGCGTAATTTTGCAAATAAAGATTATATGTTTATATAACGAGGAAGTAGCTTAGAGATATCGTCTTGAATCTATGAG
>MJUT01047009.1:8077-18450 GCA_002080005.1 Gigantidas platifrons
CCATATATATTTATGATCAGGGTGACTAGGCAAATTAAATGCCTTATAGCTCAGGCCCCAGGGTTCATACCCCACCCCCTACCTGAAGTGAATTGTTAATGGTTGAGATCCCCACCCCTAAACCATATATATTTATGATCAGGGTGACTAGGCAAAATAAATGCCTTATATCTCAGGCCCTACGGGGTCATACACCACCCCCTACCTGAAGTGAACTTTTTAATGTTTGAGATCCCCACCCCTAAACCATATATATTTATGATCAGGGTGACTAGGCAAATTATATGCGTTATATCTCAAGCCCTGCGGGGTCATACCCCACCCCCTACCTGAAGTGAACTTTTTAATTGTTGAGATCCCCACCCCTAAACCATATATATTTATGATCAGGGTGACTAGGCAAATTAAATGCCTTATAGCTCAGGCCCCACGGACCATACGCCACCCCCTACCTGAAGTGAAATTTTTAATGGTTGAGATCCCCCCACTAAACCATATATATATATATGATCAGGGTGACAAGGCAAATTAGAAGCCTTATATCTTTTGCCCTGGGAGGTCATACACCACCCCCTACCTGAAGTGAACTTTTTAATGGTTGAGATCCCCACCTCTAAGCCATATATATTTATGATCAGGGTGAATAGGCAAATTAAATGCCTTATAGCTCAGGCACTGTGGGGTGGGGGGGGGTCATACCCCACCCCCTACATGAAGTGAACTTTTTAATGGTTGAGATCCCCACCCCTAAGCCATATATATTTATGATCAGGGTGAATAGACTAATTAAATGCCCAAAGATTTTGACTTGCAACTCGGCTGTTGCATCTCGGATGCTTTCTCGATTTTATAAATATATCACATGGATAACATTACACTCACATTACACCTCTTTCTATTGCGGCGGGGGACACATGGCTACGTGTTGCAATCTTGTATATGTAATTTTATTAAAATTACAGACAGTAATCAAAATTAGAAAGCATAAAATTGTTTGTATTGTACTTTTTATCAAAAGAAAAACAAAAGCAAAATCAAACGCAAAAACGAAACAAAACAAAAAAACAAATATGGAAAGCTGTTGTGGACAAAAATAAACTATTTTCTTGTACGAACATCCGGGCATTTAATAATTGATGGGGTGAAGTCAGCTGGAATCCTCTGGATTTTACCTCGATTTCAATCGAAAATTTGAATTATAGTTTTTTAATTAAAATAAAAACAACGATATAAATTGATGAATAATAAACTACATATCTGATTTAGTGTCTAAAAGGACCAGAGTTGATATTCATTTAGATATTTAACTTATGTATACATTGGAGTCTATATAAAGTCTACAGGGTTTTGCTTGGCTTCACTTCCTAGTAATTTCTTCATATCAGAAATGCTAATCATTGATTGGTCAATTACATGGTGTGATGTCACTCCGGAATCAAGAATATTTGCATACAATAAAAACTTGTGGTGTCAAGGATGAATTAACATATCATTTTGCAGTCCCTAAGAACATTATACTTGTAATAAATGTTTACTTATACGTCACTTTAAATACTTTTGAGTATTTTAGTTCAATTGTTTTGTTTTCATAATATTCTTATTTGGTGTTGGTCATGCTATATACCCCCTCGACAACTTAACACCTCTCGGATAATCTCTATAATCATAAACGTTTGGTTACATGTTCTATTGATCTTATGTCATTTATTTTTTAAAGGGAGAAAATAAGGATAAAAAAATACAATTTCTATTCCAAACACCGTTTGTTTAAAGTGTTAATAAATATGATAAAATTATTTTTATATTTTCTTGAAAAATTGAAATATTTTTTTTAATATGTACCATCAAAACATGAGTATAAGACGTCGTTTGGAAAGATTTGGGCAAAAATGTGTATTTTCGCTGTTTTTTATGTGCAGCTAGTCTCCCATCATCATTTATTATACATGTCCCAATTTGCGATATACATGTGGAATAACACTGATATTTACACTTCAACATAAGTTTGACCTTTCAATGCTTCCTTCAATCCCATCCAATGACCATGTTGGTGGCCTATGTTAATTCTTGTTTTATTATAATTGGCCAAAAAGTCTTTCCTGACAGACAATACAATAAAAGTATAAACAATGATCTACAAAACACTACACAGAAAACTAAAGATTGAGCAACACGAACGCCACTGAAAACTGTTTTTTTTGTCATGACCTTCTTTTTCTTTTTTTAAATTGTTTAAACACATTTGTCATTTCTTTTTGAGTTTGTTGCCATTTTTATTGACGTCGTACATGTTAACAAACTGATGAATTAAAAATAATTTTATGTTAATGATTTTTTTTTTCTATATACTACAAGCTGTTGGTTTGAAACATATCTTAAATTTACTAAACAAATGCTAAACAACGATATTTTAAAACAATTGGATTTCACAAAAAGAACAAACAAAGCAAAACAATGAGTGTGTTCATACACAATTTTGATGCCACCAATTGTCTATCATCTTAAAACCCGTTATTTTGTATAGAACCGCCCAATGCACAGCTAAATTTGCCAACAAATGCTTCAACTGTTTCAGACAAGGATAATTGTGAAATGTTGTTCTGTTGGGGCCTATGTTAAATTTGTCCTCGTGATCATCTTGGATTTCTGATTTTCAGAGAAAAAATAAAATTTTGTAAGGGACCATCCAACGATTACTCATGTTCTGTTTGGGCTCAATCAAAAATCTAGTTTCTGAGATGAATTACTTTTTTTTTTGTCCTGCAGCGGTGGTCATCTCATATTTCCGATCGTCAAAAACAAAACTTTTTAAGAGGGTCAAATACCGGTATGACACATTCCTACACAATAACATGTTCATCCCATATGTGGTTTCAGAGAAGATTTTGAAACTTCAGAATCAGAAAGAATTGGTCGTAGCAGCCATGTTGAATTTCTGAATCAAATGAAAATCATGTAATATTGAGAATCACCAATGTAATATTTCTACCATGTCTGCTTCTAATTGGGGCTGTAGTTAGTAAAAAATAGTTTTAAATGTCTATGGACGAAAATAAATGCTAAGTGATGACAATAGCTAATGTTTTTTTGTTTTAATACTTGAAAACCATTATTTGTAAAAATAATTTATTGTATTATTTCCATTAAAACCTACAGAAAATATTCTTATTAGTGTCATAAGTTTGATGTAAATCCAAAAATGTTTTAACAGAGAAAGTGTTTTTAAATGAATAAATAGGGTAATTTTCAACAGTTGACATATTTCTGTCATGATAGTGTAATTGCAATGAGATGTTTGTTGGATACTTTTTCGTATACTAAGGTTTAGTGCATGTATATCACAAAAAATAAATCGAACAAGTTTAACATGACGTCCTTCTTTCGCTTTGTGAACAAACGAGCGATTTATCGATTGGTTATAATCTCTTTAGCACATGCACAGGTGCATGTGACCGCCTTTCCCGTCGTAAATGTACATCTTGATGAATTATCATCTGCTCGAATTTGGCAGCATAAATTGTGTGAAACATATTCCGCAAACGTAAATATAAATACCCGTCTTTCAATCAAAGTATATAACAGTATTTGTACTCTTAGATATATCAGAATCGAAATAATTCATGGTAGCCAGAAGGAATGTGTTTCGAGTTTTAACATGGTTTGGCGTATATTAGTAAATTTTATCCCTAGCCTCTGGCTGGGGATAAATCATTAATATCCGCCAACCCATGTTAAAACTGAAAACACATTCTGGTTTCCATGATTTATTTCTTAATTAGATTATGTTAACTGTTCCATGTGTATGGAGAATGTCATATTCACAACAAGCATCAATTGTTTGAGTGGTCATTGGGGTGTACCCTGTTACCAAATTTGTTAAGGATTGATCGCAATTTTTGTTCGGTTCATGAAGAAAAAAACTTAATCTAGTTAGTGTGATCTAAAACTCCAACAGTGATCAATCAATATTATTTATACTTTGCACAGTGTTTGCATACATATTGAAGATGTGCACCTTCTATTATGGGCTGATTTGAAGATTTTTTTCATATATTTTCTGTATGCTGTACTTAGTCATTTTCTTATCACTATATGTCATGGACGGTACCTAGTTGGTGTAATCTAAAACTCCAACAGTGTTCAATCAATATTATTCAGACTTTGCACAATGTTTGTATACATATTGAAGATGTGCACCTCTTATTATGGGCTGATTTGACAATTTTTTTCTGTAATTTCCTGTATGTTGAACTTATTCATTTTTTATCACTATATGACATTGGCGGTACCTAGTTAGTGTAATCTAAAACTCTAACCATATTCAATCAATAGTATTTAAACTTTGCACAGTGTTTGTGTACATATTGAAGATGTGCACCTCCTATTATGGGCAGATTTGACAATTGTTTTCGTACATCTTCCGTCATTCTTTATCACTGTATGACATTGACTGTACCTATGCTGAACTTAATAATTTGTTTATCACTATATGTCATGGACGGTACCTATGTAAGCGTAAATTTATTCCGGCGTGTAGAATTTCCGGTTATGGTTAGGATTAGGGTTAGGATTGGGATTAGGGTTATGGTTAGGGCTAAGGTTTAGTGTTAAGGTGAGGGTTAGGGTTAGCATGGAAAACATAGTCTAGTGCAATAATTCCTCTGGAAATTATACACTAGTGTAACTTGTCCTCTGGAAAGAATACACTGGTGGAAAGAACACACTGTTACACCTACATGCAGTTGGTGTAATCTAAAACTCCAACAGTGTTCAACCAATATTGTTCATACTTTGCACAGTGTTTGTATACATATTGAAGATGTGCACCTACTATTATGTGCTGATTTGACAATTGTTTTCATTCGGATAAACTCATTCATAAAAGGTAATGGGAAATTCGTCTGTAGACTCTTAAGATTTATTTCCTTTAAATTATGATTTTGTCCATATGAAAAATATATTTGTAGTTTAGTCATTTGGTCCTTTCCACTGAACCTCTTAGTTACATACCTATACATTTAAAACAGGTGTTAAAATGCATACAATACTGGTATGTTTTGCAGCGACGCAGGTCCAGACACGATATTGGTCTTGTTCCAGAATGACTTACTCCTGGTCATTTGTACTATTCAGATGTAATGATTGTATTCGATCTTTATATTATTTTTGAACTATTCATAAACTCTAATAGCACAACATTATTTTTGCTTGATATATATTTAAATTTAAACAGAAAATTAGCAAAAACCATCTGTTATAGATTTTCATGTCTGTGGTGTTACCCTTCCTATTAAGGCTGGTAAGAGTTATCTGTCTTGTCATATTTGAAGCAAAAATAGTTTCTCCCGTTGCTTATTTCCTGTTTCATGACATGTGCAGACGACAAAAACAAGTGATTCATAAACTAATATAGAGCCGAAAAGGTACGTGCGATTGGTATAGTATATACATTTTATGTCTGTGGTGTACTTCTCACTGCTTCTTTTTGTTATAATTGAACAAAACGTGAAAATGATATACATATAAAATATAGACAGGGAGAAATTATTGTCCTTTTTTCCTGAAAATACTTACCTGTTTTTTGTGGTGTTACTGTCAATGGTGTTGCCATAAAGATTGTGTAACACCACAGACATTTACGATTAAAATTGAGAATAAACACATTATTCCATAAACAGTAATATACAGAACAAAATATTGCTCTTTAACCTATGTAGAAAATTTTTTCAAACATCGTCATTTACGTATAAGATATAGTTTAACAAGCTGATGGGATACTTTTTAGACCAGGTAGCACAAGGGACATGTCTTTATAACACCATGGACATATCTTCATAACACCATGGACACAACTGATATTGCTCATGCATTAAACCAATATGTTGAAAAACTGAATATTGTACTGAAAACATTAAGAAAACAACAAATATAGGTTGATAGTTGTGGGGGTTTTTTTCTTGAATTAAATGTTTACATTCATGAAGATGTCCCTGGTGTTACTTTTGTCATCTGTGGTGTTACCTCTTGTCAATGGGGTTACCTCATGTAAATTGTTTCATAAAAAGGATAAATGACATAATTGAAGTAAATTATATTATAGTTGAATAAAGTTGACTTAAATAACTATGTATAATATCTTTTCTTTATTTAAAGTGAAACAAAATATAATTATGAAAACTTGTTTGTTTCATAATGCAGCTTAAATGGAATTCCACAACTACATATCCAAATATTGTGGAAAAAAAACTAGTGCTCCAAAGAAAATATTTTACATTATGCATAATCTCCTTGTATATTATGTATATAACCACTTTTTACATAAAAAATATTTTTTATTTTCCCAAAAAGAATAATTTTATGTTGGTAACACCACGGACTGAAAGGTATTAGGGGGTTCTACATATCTAGAAATATTTGTTTATGCCCCCGCGACTATTGGTCGGGGGCATATAGTTTTACCCCTGTGCGTTCGTCCGTGTGTCCGTGCGTCCATGTGTCTGTGCGTCCGTGTGTCCGTACGTCCGTCCGTTCGTCACACTTTGCATAGTTTGCAAAGTTTGTCCAGCTAACTCCTCCTATAGTTTTTGAGCTAGACCTTTTATATTTTGTAGACAGCTAGTACTTACACTGAAGGTGTGCATAGTGTATGGATTTTGACTTTCAACAATTTTTTTTACAAAATTATGGATGCATGAACTTAGACAGATTTTGCTAAATCCCTATAGTATATATGGTTTGTCCTGTTAACTCCTCCTACAGTTTTTGAGCTAGACCTTTAATATTGTGTTCACAGTTAGTACCTACACTGAAGGTGTGGATATTTTGTGGATTTTGACTTTCGACAATTGTTTACAAAATTATGGATGCATGAACTTAGACAGATTTTGCTAAATCCATATAGGACATATGGTTTTTCCGGCTAACACCTCCTAGACAGATTTTGCTAAATCCCTATACGATATATGGTTTGTCCGGTTAACTCCTCCTACAGTTTTTTAGCTAGACCTTTAACATTTTGTAGACAATTAGTACCAACACTGAAGGTGTGCATATTATATGGATTTTGATTTTCAACAATTTTTTTACAAAATTATGCATCTATGAACTTGGCCACTGAAACCTGTTAACGTGTAAACAACGCTCCTTCACATTGTTAGGTAAAGATTCATTTATTTCAGTCATTTCTGCTTGATGCTGAATAAGCAAAACATTGGTTTACCCTTTTGCAATTATAACCGTGGGGGCATTGTATATGTCTTACAGACACAAACTAAGACACAAACACCTTTTAAAGTCTATACATAAGTTTGTTACATCATACCCGATGAATAATATACCATTCCTTGAAATTAAGTTATCTGGAAAATCCATTCTGGCTCTTCAAGACGTTTTCTTTACATTATACCCCTACACATTCCTCAGAACCAAACCAAAAGTTAAGGTAGTAAATTGGGGTGGTGGGAGTTGAGGTGGATAAGGTTGAGACGGGGCATTCAATTTTCTAGTTTTATGGTGGTTTTCCCGACTGCGTATTATGTGAATATGTTATTGTAATGTATCCGGGTACTCCGGCTTCCTCCACCACTGCAACTGGTAGCCATGATATAGCTGAAATATTGCTGAAAGTGGCGTTAAAAACCAAAATTCAAATTCAAATTCAAATTCATTTTAATGTAGGAACAACTATTAGGCTAAAGCAAAACGGGAACGAAAATAATTGATGTCACCAAAATATGAACAGGAAAAAGTGCGTGTATTTTGATAATGACCCTTAAACTTTTTCTTATTTCATTGGGGGTCGTCGTGGTCGTGATTGTATGGTAGTTAGATTTACAGCTATCTGTACAATCAGTGGCTATCAGCGTATACAACCGGATTGAGGTTATTTCGAATGAACCAAACAAATACTTCGATCAATCCTTTTTAATTAATTCAAACTTTTTTTGTTATGATATTGAAAAATATATTTATTGTTTCAAAATATGTCAAATAATCGGAAATATATAATCCCAAAGGTGCTTCATTTAAAGACAACGACACACGACGCCTTGAGAACAACGTCTATTTTTCAGATTCAGTATATATACAAATAACCTCAACTTTTTAAACCAATCAAAACACGTATAAAATGACCTTTGACTCTAAAATGTATTTATTTGGATATGGTCCAACCTTTCACATTCGCAAAGTATGCATATTCATATGGATTCCTGTGACACATTATAAACATACTTTCAGCAAACCAATTATTTTCATTGATTGATATGAAAAGAAAGTTTATAAACAGTGATCATCATAAATTCCACCATATCAATAAAACGATTACATTTCATCTTAACTGAACTTGAGCCATCGTGATCGTATGGTAGTTAAATTTACAACTACCTGTGCAATCGTTGCCTATCACTACTTACAATGTAAATTGTGAGTTTGAACCCCATTCATGGCGAGGTGTACTCGATAAAACATTATGCGATAAAGTTTTTCAGTGACTTGCGACAGGTCTGTGGGTTTTCTCTGGGGTACTCCAATTTCCGCCACAAATGTAGTAACTGAAATATTTTTGAAAGTGGTGTTAAACACCTAACCTCCAATGAACAAATGATGATTGATTGATTGATTTTTGGTGTTTTAACGCCACTTTCAACAATATTTCAGCTATATCATGGCGACCAGTTTTAGTGGTGGAGGAAGCCGGAGTACACGGAGAGAACCACCGGTAAGCAACTGGTAAGCTTTATCACTTGCGGCTGCGAGTCGAGTGCACCCTTTTTTGTAATTTACAAACCGGGCGCGAACCCACGCCGTATTGGTAATAGGCTTGTATGAGTTGCTAGATCTGAACAAATGATGGATTAAAAGTTTGTGTATGTATTGTAGTGTATAACATAAAACCCCTTTGGGTCATAATGTGGCATATCTTTACAAGTACCAATGTAAATACTATAATCATATTGTTTCCCATGCAATTGTGGGAACTGTTATACACATGTCATTAAACAATGTACTGAAGAAAAAAAAACTTCAGTTTCAATTTTTTTTATTTACAATTAAATAAAATTATCTCCTTTATCTCAAAATTATGTTTCAGATTTTTTGATTTTTGATTTTTTGTGTTTTAGCGCCACTTTCAACAATATTTCAGCTATATCATGGCTACTAGTTTTAGTGGTGTAGGAAGCCGAAGTACCCTGAGAGAACCACCGACCATGGGCAAGCAACTGGTAAACTTTATCACTTGCGGCTGCGAGTTGAGTCAACCCTTGTTTGTAATTTACAAAGCCGGGCGAGAACCCACGCCGTATTGGTGATAGGCTTGTATGAGTTGTTAGATCCAACGACCTAACTCATTGAGTCACCCAGACCCCTTATGTTTCAGTGTTTACTGCATCTTAATATGTACATATAGGTATGGCTGAATCCTGATTTCTTGTCTGAACCAAAAAATACAATTATTCATGTGTTTCTGAATCATTTAATAAATATTGAATTACTTAATTCATCACATCTTTCTGTCTTTGATCACTGAATATTGAATCCAAAATACCCATACCATTGTATTTTTTGATTTATACATGAAAAATCGCAAGTCGACTATGAGCCATAGGAATCAAACACATTGTTTTACATCATATGTATATTTTTGTATATATAATCTTGTATAATGTGTCATATTCACTACCACATGTAGTACACACAGACTCTACACAATACAAAAAGCCCCAAATTCTATTCTATCGATTACTTGAGGTCTTCTGATCATGAATGTGTGAGTATATATCTGGGTTCTGTTTAAGTCAAATATCCCTGTTCCTTTAAACTTTATGCTGATTCTTCTGTGGTATTTAAATCTTCTTTGAGTTTAAATCATCCATTGGTTTTTTTCTTTATGTTTACTCTGAAAAAAACAACCATGTTAGTCAAATAAAAGGACTCACTGTAGTCTGTACATGTATCAAACTAAATTTAATAGACAATTTCAACATTTCCACCTTAAATAAGAAAAAGTATGGGTTTTTACATGCTTTTAATACAACTCCTTTATTATATGGAGTGAAAAAAATAGGCTCCAGCGAGCCTGTTGCCTGTTGTCACTCACTAGAGATGTTAGGTATCAAAATGTCTTTTGAAAGGAAACTGCAAGAACAAACTTGATATATGTATTATTCATTCAAAGATAGTATGAAAATTCTAAATTAATGCAATAATCAGATGGGCTTAATAACACAGAGAAACCAACAAGCGTCTCCTGAGGGTCCAGCAAATCTAATCTCGTTGAGATTAGGATTCCGAAGACATTTTCTGTCTGTATCTCCAGGATGATGAATATACAGACAGAAGATTTCTTCGGAATCCTAATCTCAACGAGATTA
>MJUT01047009.1:19554-57874 GCA_002080005.1 Gigantidas platifrons
AACAACGTCTATTTTTCAGATTCAGTATATATACAAATAACCTCAACTTTTTAAACCAATCAAAACACGTATAAAATGACCTTTGACTCTAAAATGTATTTATTTGGATATGGTCCAACCTTTCACATTCGCAAAGTATGCATATTCATATGGATTCCTGTGACACATTATAAACATACTTTCAGCAAACCAATTATTTTCATTGATTGATATGAAAAGAAAGTTTATAAACAGTGATCATCATAAATTCCACCATATCAATAAAACGATTACATTTCATCTTAACTGAACTTGAGCCATCGTGATCGTATGGTAGTTAAATTTACAACTACCTGTGCAATCGTTGCCTATCACTACTTACAATGTAAATTGTGAGTTTGAACCCCATTCATGGCGAGGTGTACTTGATAAAACATTATGCGATAAAGTTTTTCAGTGACTTGCGACAGGTCTGTGGGTTTTCTCTGGGGTACTCCAATTTCCGCCACAAAAGTAGTAACTGAAATATTTTTGAAAGTGGTGTTAAACACCTAACCTCCAATGAACAAATGATGATTGATTGATTGATTGTTGGTGTTTTAACGCCACTTTCAACAATATTTCAACTATATCATGGTGACCAGTTTTAGTGGTGGAGGAAGCCGGAGTACCCGGAGAGAACCACCGGCATGCAACTGGTAAGCTTTATCACTTGCGGCTGCGAGTCGAGTGCACCCTTTTTTTGTAATTTACAAATCCGTATTGGTAATAGGCTTGTGTGAGTTGTTAGATCTGAACAAATGATGGATCAAAAGTTTGTGTATGTATTGTAGTGTATAACATAAAACCCCTTTCTGTTATAATGTGGCATATCTTTACAAGTACCAATGTAAATACTATAATGATATTGTTTCCCATGCAATTGTGGGAACTGTTTTACACATGTCATTAAACAATGTACTGAAGAAAACATTTTTTTTTTATTAACAATTAAATAAAATTATCTCCATGATCTCAACATTATGTTTCTGATTTTTTTATTTTTTATTTTTGGTGTTTTAACGCCACTTTCAACAATATTTCAGCTATATCATGGCGACCAGTTTTAGTGGTGTAGGAAGCCGGAGTACCATGAGAGAACCACCGACCATGGGCAAGCAACTGGTAAACTTTATCACTTGTGGCTGCGAGTCGAGTCCATCCTTGCTTGTAATTTACAAAGCTGGGCGCGAACCCACGCCGTATTGGTGATAGGCTTGTATGAGTTATTAGATCCAACGACCTAACTCATTGAGCCACCCAGACCCCTTATGTTTCAGTGTTTACTGCATCTTAATATGTACATATAGGTATTGCTGAATCCTGATTTCTTGTCTGAACCAAAAACTACAATTATTCATGTGTTTCTGAATCATCTAATAAATATTCAATTACTTAATTCATCACATCTTTCTGTCTTTGATCACTGAATATTGAATCCAAAATATCCATACCATTGTATTTTTTGGATTTATACATGAAAAAACGTAAGTCGACTGTGAGCCATAGGAATCAAACACATTGTTGTACATCATATCTATATTTTTGTATAGATAATCTTGTATAATGTGTCCTATTCACTACCACATGTAATACACACAGACTCTACACAATACAAAAATCCCCAAATTATATTTTATCGATTATTTGAGGTCTTCTGATCATGAATGTATGAGTATATATCTGGGTTCTGTTTAAGTCAAATATCCCTGTTCCTTTAAACTTTATGCTGATTCTTCTGTGGTATTTAAATCTTCTTTGAGTTTAAATCATCCATTGTTTTTTTTTCTTTATGCTTACTCTGAAAAAAACAACCAAGTTAGTCAAATAAAAGGACTCACTGTAGTCTGTGCATGTATCAAACTAAATTTAATAGACAATTTCAACATTTCCACCTTAAATAAGAAAAAGTATGGGTTTTTACATGCTTTTAATACAACCCCTTTATAATATGGAGTGTATAAAAATAGGCTCCAGGGAGCCTGTTGCCTGTTGTCACTCACCAGAGATGTTAGGTATTAAAATGTCTTTTGAAAGGTAACTGCAAGAACAAACTTGATCTATGTATTATTCATTCAAAGATAGTTTAAAAATTATAGATTAATGCAATAATCAGATGGACTTAATAACACAGAGAAACCAACAAGCGTCTCATGAGGGTCCAGCAAATCTAATTTCGTTGAGATTAGGATTCCGAAGAAATTTTCTGTCTGTATCTTCAAGATGATGAATATACAGACAGAAAATATCTTCGGAATCTTAATCTCCACGAGATTACAGCAAAGCATATGTGTGTGAAATTTTGTCAGAAATTAAAGATATAAAATAAATAACAACAAATATTTAATAACAGCCAGACCAATACACAGCTTTTATTTTTCAATTAAAAACTTTCACATTTTTCCATTCTTTCTTTCTTAACTTCGCATGTAAAATATCATATCATATCATCTACCTATATAATGCTATATCAAATTCCCTCGTATAGCAAGTTCATATCAGCCGCCATCTTGGATTAAATAGGAATGCACGGTGACATCAATAAATCGATCTACTAATCTCAAAATTGAAAAAAATATTTATAAAACCACCATAATTTAGTTATACATGATCATATCTTCCTACATCTTGGTGTTTTCGCAACATTTGAAGGAGTTTAGATATATTAAATGAAGCTTTTCGGTGTTTTCTGGGGCTTTTCGGTGTTTTCTGGGGCTTTTCTGTGTTTTCTGGGGATTTTCGGTGATTTCAGGGGCCTTTCGGTGATTCGAGTTACCCTCAAAGTACCATGAACTTTAACTATAATTAAGTTAAATGTTTGCCAAAAAATGGAGGTAGGGGCAAAACCATCAATATTCTTTGTAACTAATAAGCAATTAAATTATCAGCTGCACATTGTCATTGTTTACTTCAACCGGGACCGTCGGTATAAATAGATGTGGGATTTTGCTCATTATTTTGACCTCGGTTATCTCGAGGAGGAAAAATCAGTGATATATAGTTTCATAGTTACTTTTGAAGTAAATTAGTTCACGTAGAATGGCCGTGATTATGGCGTAACAAAGGGTTATTTCATTTAAAACGTACACGTATAAACGATGGTGCATTTATACATGTAGGATCTTGATATAAAATAGAAGGTCAATTTATAATAATAAAAAATAATTACCACAGTAATCATGTAAAACTTCTGTGTACTCGAGTCTTGACGTAACTTTTATCATGCATGCTTTTGTCGTGGAATCCGAGGGATTAAACGAGTTATAATATGAAATATCAAGGTAAAATGGGCACTCACCTTAAATAATAACCGTCTTCTGTGAATCCACAGACAACAATGAAGAAAACACGACAATATTTTCAACAGCAGTGCTCAGATTATCAAGGGAGATAATCAACGACGTAACGAGCACAGGTAAAATGGCAAATGGTAAATTGTGGACTGGTGAAATATACAGGAAACTTACTCAGCACCAAACCCGCCTCCTTCCTGTCGAACCAGGCCACATACAGAATGTCAAACAAATGAAATTAAAAGTCAAGTCACTTATTCACAGAATATGTCCACTTCTAGCCACAATATGGAAAACTTATGTACATAACAAGCGTCATTGCTTGGTCACAATAAAAACATCTCCCTGGAGGAACAACTGCAAACGTATTTACACCGGACTTACAAGATGAAGTAGTCATCTTGACGAAGCCTAGGGCCCCTGACCAGAGGGAACTGATGCCATCGCAATGGCGTAGAACTTCAAGGCGTTCTCGTTGGTAGTCCAATTGAGGACTGATAACGGCACATTCCTGAGACAGACCACTTCTATGGCAACTGTTGGAAGATTCCAGGGGTGGTTGGTTGGACAACAACTGTAGGGTGAAAGATAGGGAGAATATGTCTCCAGGACTAGCTGATCTAAATTAATTCTTGGGATGACATCAGGGCTTTCCCTCATATACTTCCAAGTCACACCAAAAACAATGTTTGGCAATGCCTGCCACTGCTGCAACTCAAGTAGGTCACCATTAAAATAGTGTCGGGGGAACCTCATATCCCTACATCCGAGTTGGGTGATGAGTTCCAAAGCCCTGACAGCGGCTGCACCATCTCCTGTATCCCTGCAATTGATTATGACTGGTAAACCTTTAGTCTTGCCCACCAACAGCAGCTTGATTAAAACATCTTCTTGGTTAGACCATATCCGCCGTCTACGCTGATCCGGGGTTTGCCATGGGTAACCGCTGCACGTTGTGGTATAGTCCAACCCTATCTCCCCTACAGCCACACATAAATTCCCATCAAGCAGTCCTTGCAACTCCTGGGCACGATGGCTCGACAAATCCCTACTGGCTACATGAGTGTGTATCCCGAAGCTGACATACATGGTCTTGGCATGTCCAATATGGGTTTTCCAATCACTCCAGTTATTGGGGAACACATAGTTGGCAATCCCATATTAAAAGCCGTGACTCTTGGAGGGTGAGAGTTTGGTATTCATGTGCATGAAATTCCTAAATCGTAGGCGTTTTACCACCAAATCCAAGTGGAAGTGTGTGTCTATAATGATGAAGGGTTCAGACGGTGGTATGACTGGAGCAGCTATGTCTTCTCCCTCATAGGTAAGGTATTTACGTCGACACGTGCAAACTTGTTCCGTATTTCTGGACTCCCACGTCGAAGTAAGCTGGTAATTAACTCCCAGTTTACCAAGCAAGTGACATGGTTTGGGGGCTGGAGTGTAAGATGTGTAACCATGTGAGTGCTGTAGTTTTCTACATTGAACATGAGTATCTGTCCCTCATGTCTGGAAAATCCACTGGTTACTGAGAGACGCAGTTCTCTGCTGATGACATACTCTAGAAGGCCACCCAGACTGTCACTGTCCAAACACTTTACAAACCCATGGAGGGAACCATTGAACAATAAGCACTAGTTATGGATATTTTCATCATCAAAGGTGCACCCAATCTGATGGTCTTGACTGTGCCCTTCGAGCATTGCCCCATCAATGCTCTATTGTAAATAAGAGTGTTCAACGGCCACTGATGATTTTTGAGTCACTTGTTCACGGCACTCCCAACATGCTGTGGCAGCATACCAAAACCATGGCAAGTGTTCCTTGAAAACATGCTTGCGTATTTTCCCTCGAGTCTGAATACCACATACCCAACAAGTGCGTAATCTATTCTTAGGCTTCGCTGCTGCAACAGTAGTGGCATGCCCCTTAACAGGGCTCAGAGCCCTAGGAGGGGAGGCATTAACCAGATCCTCACCAAATTCCATGATCCTCTACAACCCTGCGATCACCATCCTGGATTTCGGCACTTTCAACTTCTTCCAGTTCATCTAACACAATAAACTCCTGTTCCAGTTCCAGTCCTAGGTCAAGAGACACTTCCGAAACATCCTGCTTCCAACTGTCCACGATAATCGACAGAACTTCTTCCGCTGCCATGTCTGAAACAATCTGAAATAAGCTAAACATATTTGAATATTTACAATACTATATACAATGTGTACCTGACTTTGACCCACTAGTCTTTATACCGAGGAAGCACTCACACTGGCCGTCCTCTATGAGTAAGCTGCCCCGCGCCTTGTTCCAGGGCCTAGGGCCCTTGGAAATCTACATTGTCTGCGGATCTTCCTGTGTCACCACACAGGCTTAATTTGATATCGTTCGCGACAACCGCAGTGGCATGTCAATTTTACGCCCCTCTGAACAATTTTCACCGGATTCACGCGACTCCTTGATCCCGCGGTCAATCAACCCTTTATCAAACAGGTCAGGCAAAGCATCCGAAAAACAACCGTCCTAAGGTCCCCTGTATGGCAACGTCCCATCAGGGTTACTTGATGGCATTTCGAGCACATACTCTTCCTCAAGCATGAAGTCAAACAATTGGTTTCTGATACGTCTTATCCAAATTGGAATGGTACGATCGTCAGACCTTTTCAGACGGTCGTGATGTATGACTTTATCCCCTCGCCTGTCTCTTATACGATGCAAAGGGGGAACAGATTCAGCTACCACAAACGGGCCAACCCAAGGTAATCTCAGCGTCTCAACTAGGCGGAGATCATAATCCCTCTTCTGGTAGTGTTGACTTGCACGTAGATTATCCTTAGACATTTGGTGGACACCGTAGAGACTTGGCAAGATGGCATATCCAGGAATATGGCCAAGCTTTTTAAAACAATGAAGCATGGTACCTAAGACAAGATGAATTGGCTGCACTATTTCTCTCCCTAACATTAAGAGGTTGGATGTAAAGCTAGTTTGTCGATTCACCATGGAATTAAGGGCCTTAGCTAATAACGGCAAATCACGGTCCCAATCCTTATTTTTCTTCTCTATGTAGCAGCGTACCATTTGAAGCCCTATGGTGCTAAAGCGTTCTACCTGCCCATTGGAGAAATGATGAAATGTACCACAAATTTCTGTGCAATTAAAAGGGCGGACTGTTCAGGGATAGCCGCCATCTCGACCCACTTAGTAAATTGGTCCACCATCATCAAAATATAGCGGTTGCCACTTCGCTGCTGTTAAAGGGACCCAGAATGTAAGATGCACCCTTTCCATGGGAAACCCAGCATGGAATGATCTCGGTGCAGCTCTAGGCTTCACATGAGGTTTCTTTTTCTGGTTATAGATGCCATATGATTTAACATAGAGTTCGCTCTCATGGGCCATATGGTATCACAGAAATGAGTGTTTTAATTTGTCCAGAGTTTTCTTCTCTCCCAGGTGACCAGCTGTCTTCATGTCATGCCATCCTTGCAAGACACGTTCCTTTAAGGAGGCAGGTACCAGGAGAGATAGTCCTCTTTCAGACCTTTCAAGCCATCTATTATACATCTGCCCATCTAAAATCTCAATACGGTACATCCAAATGGAACTTGTTGCTGGACTACGAGGCCTCAACTCCGAATCACTAGGCTCATGGGCCGATTCTATCAATTGTAAGATGGGACAGAGATCGCTGTCATCCAGTTGTAAATTTCTCAGTACTTTAGATGTGTACTGGCTTACCCAATTTGCAATAGGTTGGTATGTACAGTATGGGATGGTGGCATCAGGGTCTTCACTGGATGAGTCATCATGATTACAGTATGGGATGGTGGCGGCAAGATCTTCACTAGAAGAGTCATCTAGATCCGAGGCCTTGGGCCCTTGGTGATGCCCTTCAAATTCAGGTTTCACTATCGTGTGTGTTACCATTGGCCGAGGCCGTGGGCCCCTGATTGTCACTCATCGAGTATGCCTTGACTAGTCTCACATGATATGGGGTAGGAAGCTTTGTCGATAATGGAACGACATCATCAACATCTAACTCAAATCTACTCCACTGGGTATGGGCTCTCTGACAGAAACTACAACCACCACAAGGAAGTTGGGCTGGATTGGATCCAGCATGATATCAGTCGCAGTCCCGCAAGCTATCTGGTATACGGCTTAGTCCGTCCGCTTTCTGGTGCATCTTGCCTGATAGGTGCACAATCTCCATATCAAATTGTGTCAACTCCTCCATCCATCGAGCAAGCTGACCCTCGATATGTTTGCATTTCATCAACCAGACCAGGCTGTTGTGATTAGTACGTAGTGCAATTCGTCGTCCCAGAAGATAGTGCCTTAAATGCCTGCAAAACTTGACAACCGCCAGCAGTTGTACAATACTTTCTCTGTGGCTTAATCAGGACGTGACTTGCATAACAAATTACCACTTCCTTCTTCCCATCTTGAAGCTGCGATAATACCCCTCCTATAGAAACATCCGAGGCATCGGTGTCTAGAATAAACTTATCAGATGGGTTGGGATAGGCTAGGCAAGGAAAAGAAGATAATGATTGCTTTGTCTTCAAGAAAACTTCCTCATGTTCTTGTTCTCATAAAGGTTTTTCATGCTCATGAGCAAGGGTATATAAGCTGGCCGTAAAAGAGGCCAAATAAGGACATGGTCGCGATGGTAATTTACAAACCCCAAGAAACTTATCAACTCCTTTCTGTTGGTTCGGACTGGCCAATTTCTAACTGCTTCGGCCTTGGAAGGTGAAATCTTTATACCCTCTGAACTATATTATCACCCACAAAATTCAACCTCCTTCTTGAATAACTGGCACTTCTTGGGTTTAAGCTTCAAGTTGAATTGGCGAATCCGCAACAGGGCATTTCTGAGGTTGATTAAGCAGTGTTCAAACGACCTTCCTAGAATAGCAATGTCATCCATGTAAACAAGAAGTTCTGTCCAAGTCAAGCCACGTAGCACAAGCTGCATAGCTCTTTGAAAAGTGGCCGGGGCGTTGCACAGCCCATGCCCATTCTAGTATGTTCAAAGAGGCCATACCTAGTGATGAAAGCCGTTTTCTTACAGTCACATTCCTCCAACTGAATCTGGTAATACCCGCTAGCAAGATCCAATGTAAACAACGTTGTCTTCCCTTGCAGAGAGTCGCGACAATCCTCAATAATGGGCAAGGGAAAGCAATCTTTTACAGTATTGTCATTCAGAGCCCTGTAATCGATGCACCATCTGACCGAACCATCTCGCTTCCGTACCAGGACTGGAGCAGAGGCCCATTCTGATGTAGACATCCCAAGTCTAAATCATGTTTAGAAAAGACATCTGCATTTGCAAATTCATTTAATATATGCTGCAACTTGGCCCTTTGTTCAGAATTTAAGTTTTCGGACGACTGCTTATACAAATCTGCTAGGTGGGAGGGCGCTTCCTTTAGTTGTTCTTGTGTCAAATTGCCCTTCACCTGGCGTACATCATACTTGTCAAACTCGTTAGGACAATCCATTATTTCACATAGTTCTTCAACCTGGCCGACACATTTTCCCTTCTTTAGCTTCATGAAACGTCCAGAGTCATTGATTAAATATATGGTGCAAAATTCACCATTCCCAACCACCTTGGATATCAAAATTGGTAACAGTGAACAGGCTGATTCTAACAAGTAATTGGCTTTCGGTATGGGATTAGCCTTTACTGCTAATGAGGTGATACTGTTTGGTGGCAATGTAACTCCTTTCGTGAGTACTGTTCTAGAAACTTGAATGTCCGTACCTTCGACTAAAGGTGCTCTAATCTGTTCCCCATTTATGGTTACTGTCCTATGGGGTAGGTCAATCATTGCCTCACAAGCATCTAAGAAATCCAAGCCCAAAATCAACTTATCATCTATCCGGTTCACACAAACATCCCACTTTGTGGTTATTTTTCACTACAGTTACAGTTACACTATGCGACCAGCAACAGGTTGGCTTTCTATTCCTGTCAGCTGCACCACTTCACAATTGGCATGTAAGTTTGGGAATAGAGACTCGTCAGCCAAGGTTATCATAGCAGCCGTATCTACAATGGCGGGCACCTCTGTTCTTCCAATTTTCGCAGCCACAACGAGACTTCTCCCCCTTACTAAAATGTCTTAGGGCTCTTATTATCTTGGGTCTGACCCGAGCCTACTGACCGGACCCCTTCATGTCTAAATCCTTCATATCCGGCGAGGACGGTGTCCCGTGTCCAGCATATGACATTCTATGAAAAGGAATTGAGTTTGCGCTCCTACTTCTAATGTTTCTAAACGGAGATTGTCTGGACTGTTGTTGGCTTTGATTTCTTCTCGGGAATGGTGGGGGCGATTTACTTCCTAATCTCTTTCGAGACTGTGATCGATCATACTGTCGATCATACTGGGAGCATGAGAAGTTCCGACCAGGACTTCTCTCTCTGGATATTAGTTGCCCAATCATTGAGATCAACTGCTTAATATCAGACCGAAGTTCCTGATCTTGGGCGTCTGACACGTCTGGGGCCTTGGTGCCCTTGACAGGAGAAGGTGATCGCTCAGGCCGGGGGTGTCAGCAAATGTTACTTGACGATGACTGAAAGAGTTTCTTGCCAGAGGGACAGGACTCCTTGAACCATATATCACCCTATGGTTTGCCATGGATGCCTTAATCCACTTGAGGGCTTCATTTATCGTCCAGGGATTCCGCTCAATAACATACCTGGCATCTTCCTTCTCACGACAACCTCGCAAGAATGCTTCTGTGCCTGTTTGGTCAACTATATCACCAGAATTGTTACAAAATCCATCCAGTGCCAAGAAATGGACCCTTTGCATATTCCTCAAGGGTTTCTGTATCTAACTGCCTGATATATTGAAGCTACCTACGTGCTGAGGACGGCTCTTCTTTTCTACTAAATCTATGCTTTAGCAAGCACCCAACATTTGGTAGCTCCTGTCTGACCCAGCTCTTCGTCCAATCTCAAGGGCACCATCTGACAGACAATCAAATATCCTGCTCGTTTTCTTTTGTACAGGTGTTGTCAAATGCAAGCGCGAAATGGTCGCGACTTTTGGAAATGTAGCATAAGCCCCGCCTCTTCCAAACAGATTGACAGATCACCAAAATTCAAGATGATTGGAAATTGTTACGTTTGTTTCTATAGATTTATAAATGGCATTATTAAATAATGTGTAAAAATCTGTCCTATTATGACAAAATCTGGCTGACTAATACGGTTTTAATTTTTCCTCTCATATTAATTGCTTATTTTAATCTATATGGTACTAACCCGGGGCCAATACGGATAAATTCACTTCCGCTTTTAATCCGGACTGCATTGTCAAGCCAGTTAGTAACTCTATATTAGTGGTCATCATTAGTGCCCTAACACCATGCTCATACGGCCCTGTCAATATATCCATACGACCCTGTTAATTTATCCATACGGCCCTAGAAAAATATTCATACGGTCCTGTCATACGAACCAGTTAGATTATTTAATAAAAGTGTTACGAACTTTTACTCGTTCAGCAGCATTGGCCCTCGGCCCTGTGGGCCTCGGGGCCAATCCTGCTCACCTCGAAGTCTTATCCTTCAAATCCTGCACATGACTGTGTTTTCAATCCTCTATATGAAAATGTTTACGATAAACAACCCAAAACAATTCAACCTTTTGGACTCCGAGTAAAATCACACTTTGAAAATTCTGATATAAATTTGGATGACATAGCACCTACTGTAATTCCTGAAAACCCTCCATCGTTAAATCCGAAACATACTTTTAATTTTGAACTTACACAACACAAAAAATCAGAAACAAACCCTTTACTAATTCAGCAACATTTTGCTGAAATTAGATCGGTAACATCTGAATACTCTGAATAGGTCATATTAGGCTTACTCGTAGCTATTTGTTAAATAATGAGGAACGACCGAAATGTATTCCGTGTAATTCTAATTTTTCATTAAACCATGTCTTGATTGATTGTGTGGATGATGCCGATGTTCGGCAGACATTCTACAATGCCAACAGTTTATCTAATTTATTTACAAATGTCGCAGGCGACACAATTTTGAGATTCTTAAAAGAAATTAATTTATATGCAAAAATATAGTCATATAACATATGTTCTAGATGTATGGTTTTATATATTTAATGTTTCTTTTATTTGTACAACCCCCTCCCAGAGGGTGTGCCGGGGTAGAATAGGCACCAGGTTTCTCCGTCCTAGAGGCACTAGTCCTCTAAAAAGGGTCAACCCCGCGGGAACCCCGGGGTACAGAAATGGGACCGAGAGCTTCTTCAGCTTGAAGGGACGTCCGTCGGTTGTGCGGGATGTATAAATTGACAACCAACCCGTCCTTCGGTTGAGACGTAAATAAAACCGAAGTCCCGTGTTGAGAGATTGACACCTTCTTCGCACGTTAAAGAACCCAGTGTAACAGTTCATTATGAGTATTATGCTCATGATGAGTGGTCCATAAGAGACCTGTTGCACTAGCAAAATTCTTCTTCCCTACCCATCACATGCCTTTGTTTCGAGTCCCTTGGCGATTAAATTATTCTCGTCCTGAATATACCTGAAAAATTGCTCACTGGACGTTAAACATCAATCAATCAATCAATCAATCGAGTCTATACCAGGGCCAATACAGAAACAGCCAGTTAGTAGCACTATATTATTAAATAATATGTAAGAATCGGTCCTATTATCACAAAATCTACCTGATTAATACGGTTTTAATTTTTCCTCTCATATTAATTGCCTATTTTAATACGGCCTTTCGGCACCGGGCCAATAAGTACTAAACCGGGGCCAATACGGATAAATACACTTCCGGTTTTAATCCGAACTGCATTTTACATAGAGGAGTTCATTTCAAAACTTTCTCTTTTGCATATTGTACAAATGAAGAATCATACTTTTATTTAAAATCGTGTTTTCATATGAGCTCGTCATCAGCAGTCCGAGGGGATATTACCGTTTAGGGGAAGGAAACAAGTGTTGTCATAGGTGCGTTCCGAATACTGCCGTTGGTGGAAAAACAAATAGGTGCGTTCAGAGAACTGCTGTTGGTGGCAAAATGTTACATAGGTAAAAGTAATCACCATTGTCAAGCCAGTTAGTAACACTATATTATTGGTCATCATTAGTGCCCTAAAAATCATACGACCCTATCAGTTTATCCATACGGCCCTGCAACTTTATCCATACGTCCCTGGGAAAATATTCGTACGGCCCTGTCATACAGACCAGTTAGATTATGTAATAAAAGTGTTACGAACGGGTTGTTTCTGTATTGGCCCTGGTATAAATTCTCGGTCAGCAGATTTGGCCCCGGACCTACGGGCCTCTGGGCCAATACTACTAACCTCGAATCTATACCAGGGCTAATGCAGAAACAGCCAGTTAGTAACACTATATTATTTCGTATTTACCATTCTTTTATAACGAACATATAATTATTTAATATTCACTACGACAGGGTATAGATATATTAAAGTCGTACAACAATGCTATTAAAGAAAACAGAAGTCTGCGTCATCAAAATATTACATTGTTATTAATTATCATACATTTATGTTGCAAAAAAAGGGCAACCTTATTAACATGATTGCGCAGTTGATTTCCTTCTAATGTTACTAGCTGTTGCATTTGACGCATGTTTATATGACACGTGGTACTATATATATATAACCATATTATGCTTAAGTCATCACTCTTCCTTGTATAAGGTGACAATAGTATATCTATAAAGATGAACTTTCAGCAGTTTATTATAGTTCTAATACTAACACAAGGACTTCTTATACAGAAATATGTGGTAAAAGCAGGTATGGTATTTTTATTTTAAAACAAGGACGTCTTTCTACATTCGTCATCACCGCATTGGGGGTGTAATGATTACCTTGCCGCCTCGAGTGCGGTAGGTTATGGTCCGAGCGTCGTTCTGGTCAAACGAACTACTATGGAATCGGTATCTGCTCCTTTTCTGCTTAGCAGACATCATTAAGGAGTAAGAGCGAAGGCCGATTGGCTCGCAATCAGGAGAACGGATGCATGTTCCTGATTGTTGACAGAAATATAAAATATTGCGAGACTCAACTGTGTATTTTAACTAGACCAAAAGTGTAGATACGAGATGTTGCCTATATTTACCGTCCGTCGTTTGTCCTTTGTCTTCTAATATATATTTTTTTTTAAATCTTCCCTGAAACAACTGGACCATTTAGAATCTGGTTAGAAGCCGTATATAGAAGAAGGGCCCCTTTGGTATCTTCAAACTCTTGTTAGGTAATACTAAATTCCATAACTACGGAATACCATTTAAATTTAAAAATAAGTAGATATTTATATTAATTTCAATTTGAGCTCGATACAGAATACTTCTAAATATCAAAAATATTTTATATAAGAATATGATAAAAAGTAGATATATAATTCTAATGCAATTATGATGTAACGCGTATTTTCATTGGCTATCGAGAGCCGTCAAATCTGCAGTTGACAGGCCTGAAGGAATGCTATATTCCTACGCCGAATGCACTTGTTTGTAAACAATATGGCTGACCCAGATATTTCCGACTATGAATTTGACGCTGACGGCCTATTTAGGAGATAACTGTATTATATTTGAACATTTCACGGCATCAATTGGAGAGTTGATGGTCGCAAATCGAGTTTACTGTCCATTCTAATGCAATACTGAACATAAAAATGTATTCTTGCATATCCCTGGGTCTAAAAATCACAAAAAGTTTAATTCCGGGAAATATTGTTGAACGACTTTGGCATATGAACAGTGTGACGTCATATGAAGACTTCCAGTTTAAAATGTAAAGATCAGACGTTATTTGGCTTCGAGTACGCTTCAATTTAGATAGAATTTAACTAAAATAAGTTTTCAAGGTAGGAATTTTAATTATTTTTGTGTATTGTTGTACATATGACATGTAGGATTTCACGTTATCAAGATGGCGGATCCTTAAACAACTCAGTGACATTACTATTATTTTAGCGGAATGAATTTGAAAAGTGCATATATTTCGTCATATATTTGTATGTTTTCAAACTAGTGTGTACACGTTGGGAGAATTTCATAAGAATAGGAATAACAGTCCTCAATTTGTTGCGCATGTCGTGTTTCAGGAATAACCTTCATCAGGTACGCTTAAAGTCGAAAGATTGAATGAAAATTGTTTTAAATGTTGCTTTTATGTAATTATACTATATAGCCTGGTTTGGGGGCAGTTTACGTTTAAAAATAAACAGCGAAGCGGTTTATCACTAGAGTAAACTGTTCTAAACCAAGGTATGCAAGTATCCACATGTGACCGTAAATCGGTCAGTTAAGACATGTCCTTATAATTCTCCTTCAAATTGGTATTTATACCAAAGATAAATGCCATGTTTACTTGGGCATTTAAGCCAAATATAATGCAAAAACATCGTTTAATTTTATGAATAAATGTCGGCTCGCTGATCTTTTTTGTTTGCATATGTTTTGTAATGACGCCCAAGTCACTTTACCTGAAATCGGACAACCATAAAATAGTCGCGTGGAACACAAATAGGCCTAGGAGATTGTATTTTAAAATATTTTTTAATTTGCTTTTTCTATATTTCGCCATTTTTTCATTAAATTGTATTTGCTGTCACTTGTTTTCAGCAGATAATATCTCTGTTTTCACGTACAATTTTATACATGTCCAATTCCATGTAATTCATATTAAATCATATATTGATTACCCACAAATTCCCGCTAAAACTCTGAAAATTGTCTAAGGAATTACTTAATTTCAAAAAACGAAAACAATGTCATGTCCGTTGCCTAATAGAGTTATAAATATAGGTCAAGATGCGCAGTGGAATGTAAACAAACACAAGATATGGAAATTATCCACTACGGACTGTGTTTTTCTTGAAATATTTGACTTTGATTATTAAGTCAAAATGGTAATAGTAAACTGGCACCATTTTGGCACCAAAACCCATAGCTATCTTTTCTTATCTGTTTAAATCTCATTGTTATCTTGATAAAAGTGAAAGTAAATTCAATATCTATTTCTGGACGCAGTTTGCAGGATAAATGACGTCATCGACATCTGAACTCACGTGACAGCGCATTCCAAAATGGTGACCGATTTCAGGTGTTGACCGATTTCAATGGACGAGAGGATATAACCTGTTCAAAAATTTCAAATATTTCTGATAATTAAATTTTTACAACAAAATTTAATGAGTCCTCGATATCCATTCCTATTATTTCATTGGACTATTGAATTTGTCGTTGGCGAATGAATATGTTGGGCCCTTCACAATACCAACCCATATTATAGAGCATAATTACACCTTATATAAGAATGCTGGATTCTGATTGGTTAATAGCCGTGATATTTTTTTACAAATTCAGGCCTTGCATTGTGAATTTGCAGAATGTTTACTTCATGTAGGTGTATTTCCATAAGATTTATCTTTTTTTAAAGTATTTGCAAAATAGTATTTGCTGTTTTTACCCTTCACCGAGACGTTTGTAACAAAATGTGTGAATCGTTATCAGGTGTGCGTTGTATGTAGCAATCGTATTTGCCGTTTTTACCCTTCACCGAGACGCTTGTAACAAAATTTGTGAAACGTTATCAGTTGTGCGTTTTATGTAACATCATTCGGTAGAATTAAACATCATTTTAGGTCCTGAAAACGACAAACACAAGGTATTATTTATTTAGCCAGTGTTCTAGATAATATTCGGTGTAATTAAACAGATATATCATGTTTGAGAGGGGTATTTGTGAAAAATATCAGTCCTTAGTCTAAATTCCCCTCGCCATTCTGCTCGGGAAATGTTTCGTCTCTCGACTAGTATTTTTCGCAAATACCCCTCCCAAACATGATATATCTGTATATAACCACTTTTTCTCCAGGCGGATCAGCAAATCAGATTGCAGTATTCACATCAAATTAAATTATACAGTAGTAGATACAAAATTTACCTTGTAAAGTAACTGAATCAGTAATACTATTTATATCAAATATATTGTTTTCTAGTTTTGGGTGAATGTAATGGAACAACACTGGTTGTGCAGTTAGAGTTATTTACCACAGTTAAAATACAGTCACCAGGTTTTCAGACAGGACAGTATACACAGTAAGTTTTAACACAAATAGGAAGTAAAATATTGTTTTTAATGCTAAAATGTACCCTGTTTTCAAAACAAAATAGAAAAGGGATTTTTACTACAAAATTTATAGCAATTGTTTACATATGATTCTTCGGTAGGTAATCTGTTTATGACGTAGTCCACACCACTTGTACCCTTGATATAGAAATATAGACCTAATTTCCCCGTTATGATATACACATTTTCATAACGGGCGTCAGTTAGTTGAAGTTATGGGAATTAATCAAATTACCAATTATCCCTCAGGAAGAAAAAGTGGACACAAGCTTTCCATGTTTAGATACCTTGGTGTCATAAAACTCGTCTTGTAAGGCGTAGTGATGGGTCGTCCATTGTAAAGAAGCTAAAATTCAGGCCTCGAACTTTAGTTTTCTGTGAAATGTTTGTAGATCGTTGTTTCTGATTTTTTCTGTTGACCATTGTATTGTATGTTCTTCTTCGATACCCCTTTGGTATTTTCAAACTTTCTATTATATCTTCGCGGTCTGTAAATATATTTGTTCATTGTATGACTATAGCTGAAATACTACACCTGTGATGTTCAAAACACTCAATTAATCAACCGATTGAGACTGAAACCAAATCTACCATCATATGTAAAAAGAAAAAAGTTTTAATATACAAATTGGGTAATCAAAAGTCGTACATCGAAGAGGTATAAACAACACATTGACCTAAAGAAAAAGATCAAATAGTGCAGTCCCTGTATTATCGACACCTATATAATGCCATAAATGAAATTGCTTTATTAATTTGACAAGTCAAGTCATATAATTTAAGTTGGTATTTGCTTAAATTATACAAATGGTCATATCCATATACAAGAACTAAAGTTAGAAGATACCAAAGAGGCAATCAGAAGCCGTAAATTGAAGAACAGATCGCTGCCATAACGACCATGCGTAGACTATTTAATGTTAATTAGACACGTCCTTGTCCTTTCCTCATTCATGACTTATCACATGGCTTGTAATTAGATTAACACGACAGGTGCCACTAGTGGCACAGGAACTGTCTACCCTTCCGTAGCACCTGTAATCACACCCGGTTTTTAGTGGGGTACGTGTTACTCTATCTTTAGTTTTATATGTATTTTTTGTAGATCGTTATTTGTCCTTTTGTGCTTTTTCTTTTGGCCATTGTGTTGTATACTCTCCTTCAATATACCGATTCTGATTACCTCCCTTTGATATCGTCAAGCTCTTCTTAGAAATTTGATTCCGCGATTATAATAATATGCACTTATTTATAGATTCTGTCCGATCAAAATAAAATCGCATTAATGTGAAAGATTATGCAACCAAGACTGAACAAAGCAGCTAAGAAAAGGCTAGTAAGACAGACAACACAGAGTGATGACGGGCGACGACAGACGCCAAGTGATTATTTACATTTTCTCTGGTCTAAATGAGAATAAATATTACATACAAAATCTAACTTTATTTTGGCGTAGGGTGCACACGACTGGTACAATTGCAATGGCCGCCGCAACTGCCAGGCCCATTACCACCATGAACATTAAATTTGACCATTAATCAGCATTAAAGTCATTATTACATTAATCGGCATTATCCATTAAAGGCATTATCAAATGAAAATTAAACATTAAACGACATCATCCATTAAAGTCCTCATAAAAGCTGTTGACCGTTAATGTCTATAAATGTGTTGCGGATGGTTACTGGCCCTGAAGGCAGAGACTCAGTAAACCATGTAAACGGAGAAAATGGTCCAATATGCATTCCTGCTGATGTTGTGTCGCTAGCTGACGCGACATGCTCGGGCCACCCGACCTCCGCCATCGCAACGTATGTGGTGGAAGCGACGCAACTATAGTCGGTGCCCCTCATCAATTTATTTAAACAATGAAAATTATAAGATCATACGAAAAGCCATTAATGGAAAGGAGGGAAAACCTATTTACAAAGTCCAATTGAAACTGACACACCAAACATTGTTCATTTACATTATCAAGTCGTATAATTGCATTTGCAGCCTATACAGGGAAAAATCATTCCCCAAGTCCGACAGATGTACACCATCCTGAGCGAAAATACAAGTTTGATCTCACGCTAGCTCCGGGTACTTTATATAATCACCCCCATCTGGTTGCATATCTGAGCAGCAAAGTTATTTATTCTTTCAGCTGCGTAATTCAGTCACCATATCATTTTGGTCTCCGGAAACATTACTTTTATTTGATTTAGCGAAAAGTTTATCTCTGCTCTTAGATCAAACAGTGGTATCTGACAAATGATGTTCCCCGCAGTGAATGACTAAAACTGACGGCGGAGATTGAAAGTTGGACAGAAACACTAACCGTGGGACTATATCTTGCCACTTCAGGCCTCCATATCGTAGAGCCATAGCGGTTCATGTTTAAATTAGGGCCTTCATAAGTGTGAAGTGCATGTAGAAATGCATTCCTTACAATTGACGAGCCCACTACCCATATACACCGCTCTTTGATATAACCTAAAATTGAATTATGTAAAACAATAACAAAAGTGTAAATCTATGTACATGTACTATAATTACAAAACTAAAAGTATACTGTATTAATTATCCGTTAGCACTTTTCAAAACTTCAGGTAATTTTTGTCCGCCTGTGATTTCCAGCGCCCAAGTTCCGTTATTTTACTATTACAAATGCCATTGACAGATGCTTCTGAAGCTGCCCCAATTCTAAATGAATGTGATTTAAAGTTATCAGACTGTATGCCAGCAGAAATTAATGCCTTGTGTAAAATGGCTGAAAACTGATATCGTGTGATCGGCTTTCCATTTGCATGGCAAAAAAAGCCCCAGTCACATTAGGCCTTCGTAGCAAAAATCTTTCTATACAAATACAAATCAAAGTCCCTTTCCTTCTTGGTCAGTTTTTGAAAAAACTATGTGCACATCAATAACCCTAGAATTGTTCGGTGTCCTTATCTTAGCACCATTTACACCTAATATTTTATGCTCTTGACCAAGCTTAGTGAAAACAATTTTACCAACTCTTAAGAATCCGTGATAAGCCATTGAAAAAGCAGCTTCAAACAGTAATGCTTCGTAAGGTGAAGAGCACACCACCGGTAACCTCTTTAACATTTCATTTAATATTTCGAATGTTATTGGCAGTCCAACATCTTTTGAACGTTTTGAACGCTTCATGCCTTGAAGCATTTTCTTTACGATAAAGTTCTGTGAAATATCGACATTTTGATAAAATTTACAGCAACAATTGATTGCTGTCATATAACAAGCAGCAGTTTTTGTCGATCTATTATTTAATGACAAGAATGCAATGAACAGCATAGCATGATGTACCGGAGGTGGCCACACTAATGGAAGTCTGTGTTGTACGCGTAAGTTCTCAAAGCACTGTAGGCCTGTCCGATATGTATCTAAAGCATTTTGAGCAAACAAGACATCTATCAACCTGCCAGCTTCAGCTCCGAGATCAGGTCCAAATATTCCTGTGGGATGGTTTCTGGTAATTCTTGTAAATCCTGGTCTAACTCTTTCAGCTTCCATAATTCCTTTCTCGAAATAGAATCGGCGATGCAGTTAAAGCGGCCCTCGATATGAAGACTTTTGAATTTCATACCATAAAGCATTGTAAATAAAACGAAGGGATGAAACAACTGCATCACTCGCTTTGATTTTGACGGAGTTTTTTTTTATTCAAAATGGCAACCAAAGCTTCGTTTTCAGTGTAAAATAGAATTTCTTTCATACTCAGAACCTCTTTAAGGATAAAAACTGACAAAACAATGGGAACCAGCTCTAGAAAAGTAATGTCTGCCATAATCTCAGAATAACGCCAATCTGAAGGCCACTGAAAAAACGTCCATCGAACTGAAAAGTACACTCCACAACCCACTTCTGGATTACCCGAACTATCGGTGTAAAGTTTTATTTCTCTATTGGATAACCATATATTTTTCACAAAAGAACAAGAGCCATTGAATCTTTCAATAAAACATTACCACATTAATATATCCTTTCATTTCTACTGACACACGAATAAAATGCCCTGGTCTACAAATCCCGCGCATTGCGACATAAAGGCGACGGTTAAATGCAGGTACAGATGGAATAGCTCTTGCACAAACATTTAACAACCCAACAAGTGACTGTAGCTCTTTAAGAGGTACCTTCTTTTTGTTTAAAACTTCTGCCGTACTTCAACAAGTTTTTCTTGTGGTATTCTTATAACCATTTCCAAAGTATCAATTTCTAGGCCTGAAAAGATTATTATACACGCTGGCCCTATGGTTTTTCTTCTCCTAAGGGAACCCCCATATAATCACAAAGAGCACGAAATGTTGGCATTAATTCCGTACATTCGGTTGTACAAGGTCGACCTACGAACAAGAAGTCGTCTAAATAGTGTTCGATTGACTGTTTTCCGCTTATAAATTCAATTGTCCATTCAAGAAATGAAGAACATTTTTCAAACAAAGCACAGGATGCCGAACAACCCATCGGGAGACATTTGTCAATAAAGAAATGTCCCTTAAATTTGAAACCAAACAAATCGAATTCGTCCGGATTAAGTATTAACAATCAGAAGGCGGATTTAACATCCATACGCGCTAATAAAGCACCTTTCCAATTTCACTAGTGATAGACAGAACTTTGTCAAACGATGTGTACTGAACTGTTGAAAATTTTGAATCAATAAAAGTATTGGTGCTGTCACCCTGNCCCCCCCCCCCCCCACTACCACCACCCCACGCCTCCCATCTTTTTTGGGAACAAAGCCTATCGGAGATATCCGAAGGTTAACCAAAGATTTATGTTCAAATATTCCCGCAATGCGACCAGCAACTACTTCTTTGATAATGTTTTGTTCTAATTGAGATTCATGGTCCCTTGCTGCGATTAATTTATTGCAATCATTTGAGACATGTGGGCCGTCATAATTTAACCCTAAAACCATTCAAAAATCCCTGTAATAAGATGTATGCATCTTTCCTATTTGGATAAAGTGTCAAAAATTCCGACAACCTTTCGATTTTAACGGGTGTTCTGCCTAGCTGCATTGACTGGTCCAGACTGGCGGTTTGACGCGAATTTGGGAATCGAAATCCATGTCCTAGGCCTTGAGAACGGAAACCACCTCGCTGGTCATTATAAATTTCACCATTTCTAGTACCTGCGAGAAAATTTGCAGGTTGTGGTGGCCTTGATGTTATACAGACCACGGCTGAATGAAGTCCACTACACCTTATACATCTGAGCAAGTATCTACATGACACCCGTGTACATCTACCTTTGTTATTGAAATCATAACACTTTCCATACTGCGTCTGTGTTTCATTGAGAAAAAAAATTAGTTTGAGAGTGAGACATGCATAATACTCACAGATCCATGTCAATGACATGGAGGGGTTTTGCGATTTTTTCATCCTAAACTGCTGGTCATAGTTTTTCCAACCCAGTCCCTTTGACATGCTCGATGCTAATTTTACATTGAACATGTGCTTCAGTAAACCTTGAGCACAATTTGAATGTGCGGTTAAGTAAATGCTATTGTATGTTATCAAAGCTTCTAACCAAGTACTTGTATCATTTATCTTTTTGACATTTTTTGACTGCAGTTCAAGATGGCCATCTTGGCCCATAACAATGTGTCTTGACATAGTGTTTTGCATGTTTCAATCTGACAAAGAAGCAGGTAATAAGTTTTCTAACTCCACATAGTCTCCCTTTATGGTTTTTTCTTTTATTTGTTTTGAAACGTGCAGGTCAATATTGTCACATACACTTGTAACAGGTTTTCATTAAGTTCTATATTACTTATTACATTATATTATATTTTACGTTTTTATTTTCCCTATTAGCCTTTGTTAGCGCAGCCGGTCAATATAACGTTATATGGACCGGCAGTGGACTGTCTCGTTTTCGAGTCTTTATTTCGGGAGATAATTGGGCTTGTATTTGGACGCGAAGTATAATATAACAAATAGTTCACGGCACTTCGGGCCATATGGCAGTTTATGGACCGGTCTGTCACCCACAAAATACTATGTGTACCTTAGCTTCGCTTCGATCCATATAATATTTTGTGGGTGACATACCGGTCCATAAACTGCCAAATGACCCTCAGTGCCGTGAGCTATTTGTTAAATATGATGTTCTAACATTTTGTCTCTGACATTCTCCTCTGTAATACAGTGTCCAGATGTTATTTTAAACATTGAGTTTCTGCTCTTGGTTGTATGCTCAGATTTTAACCTTTTCAGTGTTGCGACGCGAGAATTGCAAAATTATCCTGTCATGTCTGGTAGTGGTGTTCTGATTTCCTGAATAACTATTTCTTCACTGTTGTCTCCAGATGGTCTGGGGATATCATTTTCAGACACTTCTAGTTGTGACACATGGTCAATAGGTCCAGGTACAAGGATATCATCTTCCTGGTGATTAGTTTCATCATCATCATCATCATCTTCTTCTTCTTCATTTTTCTTTTCTTTTCCAGGTATATTCTCTAAACATGTAAAAACTTGTTCTGGTACTAAGTAATCGGAATTGATAAATGTTCTTTCAAGAGGAAATATGTCAGTCCTTCTAAATGCATGACTAAGATTTTCAGCACTAAGGGCCTTGGAATAAGCTCTGCAGGCTATCTCACAGATGTTGTATTTTGTTATGTCTGTTGACAGGTTTTTCATTTCTTTATGACATTCATTATTAAAGATTCAATGGAATGGTCCATAGCAACCAACATCTAGGGGTTGAAGAAAATGACTAGTGTGAGCTGGCAAAACAAATAGAATAATATTACGAGTAATTGCCCAGTCAACCAATCCAAATGAAGTATGTGACTTGTGTCCATCTAGTAGCAGTAATATTGGATCATCTCCCCTTCCTGGGGCATATTTCAAAAAGTGCTCTTCAATATATCTCATAAATACATCTGTGTTTGACCAGCCGGTCTTTGACACTGTTCCGTCTGTACAAGGACATTTGCCTTCCATCAACTCCTGTCTCATCCTGGTTCCCTCAAACACGAAAAAAGGAGGGATGGCCACACCAACTGTGATTCCACATCCAAAAACGGTGGTAGTTGAAGAATTTGCTGACACAATTTCTTGCACAGCTAGAGTATTACCAGCTACAACTGAAGGAGGAGAATGGTTCTGTTGGATGCCTTTTTCGTCCACATTGAAAATAAGATGTGGTTTATCTTTCAGGTTGTGCTTGGTGATCACCTTTTCCAACTCATCAAAGTAGGAATTCATAGATCTTTGGTTCCCTGCCTTTGCCCTTTGTATTTCTAATGCTCTTGGTTTAACCAATTTGATATCATGTTCCCATCTTGACATGAAACATTGGTACCACCTCATGGTAAGTGGGTTTTTCATATCCCTCTTCAGTAGAACTTGCGCAAAGTCGGTCGCAATATCTATCACTTCTCTTCTGGTGTAGCCATACCCTAAACTTGCCATCTCTTTCAAATCATTCACAAGCCTTGCCTCCTCTTCCAGTGAAAAACATGTGCTTTTCCGGACTTGACAACATTAATAGATATTTTCCCGGTGATCCTATCTCTCAAAGTTGCAACGGAACACCATACTGTCTAGCTGTCCCACGTAATGATTTTCCACCAGCCTTTTATGCAAAATAGGCATTAGTCATCTGTACAGGACTGCACGCTCTGTACTTAGATATCCCCTGCTGGGGTTTAACCTGAAAAGACAAAATAAGACGAAATTTAATCACACATATTATTGGGTTTTTTTATAGACATTTCTTTTACATCTATTTATTATGGATGCAGAGATATACATAGATATTACTCAAAAAAAGATCTTTTCTTTTTCAGTTATTTTTTTTCACATTTATATGATAAAATTGACCTCCACGATATAACTGAAATATATTGTTGAAAGTGGTGTTAAACACTATAAACCAAACCATTTGTAAGTTGTTGTCTTTATGTTTTTGATCTTGGTTTTTATTGTTAATAATTTTTATTTAAACAGTCATTGAATTTATAGTGCTTTAAATGATTTTTTGTGCTGTTCATCTGTGTTGTCCATAACGTCATGTTACTGATTTATATCGATTTTTGACGCCATTTTCGTAATATTGTCGCATACGGTATAAGGAACTAACCATTTTTAAACGCAATTTATTATTTGTGTGGCCTAATACACATTAAGCGCACCTGTGACTCTGACGCTGATGACAACAAAGATGGCGTGTCAGGAGGAATATTTGAATTCCGATGTGCTTTGATGGAAAAACGATGGATATAAACTATTGATTTATTTGGGATTAAGGAAATCAGTAGGTCTTAAGATGTTTGATAAATATATAGTCATAATACCTGCTTGAAACGCATTTTCTTTTTTTGAAATACACAGTTGCTTCTTTCTTTTCAATGAACTTTGAATTTCGACAAAAGTGACGTAAAAATGCATTTTTGTAGCACGTACGGCGCACGTGAAAATTCGTACGAATTTACGGTATTAACGAATTTAGGGTAACTGACGATATTTAATTCGTATAAATCTACCCCGAAAATTTTCAACAAAAAAAGTCTTACAATGAAAACTATCTAGTAAATTAAACCAACAACTAGAAAATTTCAACTTGTCTGACCCTGAGGTCACGTTGTCGAGCGGCCTTGCGAGAAAAAAGGAATTTACCTAAATTAAATGTAAAAATCTAATCTAAACAAAACCAACAATTAAAATTCTGGCTTGCTTTACTCAACGGCGGCTGCCACGTGGTCAAGCGGTCGTGCTGAAAATCTGATGCAATCACTATTAAATCCTTTTTTTTTAAATTAGCTAATAAAATACACAAATAGTTAATATTACTACAATTATGCTTAAAATTAAACTTTCAAAATTAATTTCTGCAAAAATATAATGTGATGCAATGATCTTTAAACTCCACTGAAATGTTATCCTGCCTTCCTCAACGATGTTTTTTCGAATGAGAATGTGCCAACGTCACTTACTTTGTGACGTTGCTCAAATGACGTGATTCGGAATCCAAACAAGCGGGATAACTCTTTTGTATTATACTAAACACGACCGTAATCTGACTGAAAATTAAATGACGATCACTGAAATAATTCAATTTATTCTTGCAGGCAGAATAAATTTACATATTTCTAATCTATTTTTTGTAGAAATTTATCATGTGTATGGAGATTTGATCGTTCACGAAATACGAGTAGTATTCTCTACACTCTTCATCATAAAGGAATGGTGACCACACCAGACGTCATACAGTTATATCGAGGTAAGCATTCATTATTTTGTCTTCTCCCTTATCATGGTCAATACATATTTGGGGTTAGGGTTGCGATGTTTAACGCCACTTTCAACAATATTTCAGTTATATCGTGGAGGTCAGTTCTATTGGTGGAGAGAACCGGATGTGCCAGGATAAAACTGTCAACATCTCGCACGTCACCGAGAAACAAACAAAAGAAGAAAAACATATGTGTTGGACACTACTATGCGCCAACAAACACAAAAATAACATAACTAAAACATGAGCCCGCCTACAAACAATTTAATAAGGAATTACATGTCGTTTGGATTTATTGTTGTTTGTGTTTGATACTGCAGTGTCTTCCTCAATCAAATAAACCTACAGTCACAGTACAATTATTGTTACACTCACCCCATCCGGTCATCATTTCGAAACTTTCATCCTACCGAAACTTGCATCCTGTTTAAACCTTTATCCTGCCAAACTGCATCCTGTCGTAGAAATGTTGTTTTCGAACTTTATTACTCGAATATTTGTTCCTCGTATTCTCATTTTTGGTTTGGTTTATATATGGATTTTTAGTTGTTGATTGTCATACATATGAATAGGTGGAGACGGGTGTCACGTGTGGAGCCAGAGCTGCTTACTCTTCCAGAGCTCTTGAGTTCACCGCGGATTTGGAGCAGGGTTCATGTTGTTCAATCTAACATAGTGTTCTGTACGGTGCTTTGTAGATCATTCTTTGTTGTCTTGTCCTTATTCTTTTGGCCATTTTATTTTATGTCCTTCTTTGATTTCCACTAAAGTTGTTCGAACCCCGTTCATGGCGAAGAGTACTCGATTCAACATTGTGTGATGACATTTGACAGTGACTTGCGACAGGTCGGTGGTTTGTTTCGGGTACTCCGATTTCCTCTACCAGTGAAACTGAGCATCACGATATAGCTGAGCTTTTAATGGACGTGGCGTTAAATACCATAAACCATCAACAACCATCTTCTTCCATTTATGGCTTCTGATTACCTCTTTGGTATCATCAAACTGTTCTTCATGTATATGTATAATTTAAGTCAATAACATAATCTTAAGCTTAAGTACTATGTCTTGACCTGTCAAATTAATAAAGCAATATCACTTTTGGCATTACATAGGTGTCGACAATACGGGGACTTCACTAGTTGATACGACTGGCGGCTTGTCTGTGGATCACACTAAACGTAGTGTAGTAGATCATAGCTCTTTGTTTCTACTATTTACAACAGACGATGATGAGTCAAATAATGGAGAAGGATTTGAAATGTACATTTTTGAATCAGATGATTACTGTAAGTAATATAACAAATTTTATTTCAATTTGTTTGTTAGCTTGTTTGATGGTGCTTAACGCCACTTTCAACAATGCGGTCAGTTTTATTGGTGGAGGAAACCGGAGGACCCGGGGGCGAAAACCATCTACCTGTTTCAAGTCACTGACAAACTTTAGCACATAATGTTGTACACCTCGCCCTGATCGAGATTAGAACTCACAACATCAGTGGTGATGGGCACTAATTGCATAGGTAGTTGTAAATCCAACTACCATACGATCACCGCCACGACGGCTCCTTTAGTTCAGTTTGAGCAGTCTAATTCCACTGGATAGATTTTTGTTATTATATATACTGTCACTGACCTAGTTACCTGTTGTGGTTTGGGAAGCTAGTTATAAATCCAGTCCACTTCCTGTTGATAGAAAATATCAAAAGGGACAATCAAGGGATAATTGTAGAATTTAAACATTTAATTTAAAATATTACCGCCCATGGATTATTGTGATTTTTCTGAAGGATAAACACAATAGTAATGCAAAGTTTATATGTACTGGGCGCACAAATTTGAAAAGGCTCATTGAACTTCACATTTGTCCCAATATTAAGCTGAATACACATAAGCTCTATATCTTAAGGTTAGGGTTATGGTGTTTAACGCCACTTTACTCAATATCACTTATATTGTGGCGGTCAGTTTTATTGTTGGAGGAAACCGGAGTGCCCAGAGAAAATCAACGACTTGTCGCATGTCGCAGACAAACTTATCATATAATGTTGTATCGAATACACCTCTCCTGAGCTGTATTTGAACTCCCAACGGTAGTTGTGATAGGCACTGATTGCATTGGTAGTTATAAATCCAACTACCATACGATCACGACACCGACGGTCCCTTTATATTAAAAGAAACTGCACTAATATATGATATATATATATATATATCACCACTGAATTTCATTGCTCATATGTTTAAATAAACGTTAAAGAATACCCTATATATATTTAATTAATGTACGTTGTCGAATCCCCCCCCCCNAAAAAAACCTGTAGATTTATTAGTTTATTGCTTGAAATCCAGTGGCAAATATTTCATTATTTGGTTTTTATATCTGTTCACCTTGAGCAAACCGATGAGAGCTACTCGTGCGCACCAAATTGGATATCCACATTTTTATTTCATGCATATTCAGGAAGTAAATCCAACAATATATAAAAGTTACATAGAAATGAGGAATTAATGAAACATCAGAGGCAACGTCTACGACTGCCACTGATAAAGTTGTGTATGGACTACAACGATAACCTTCTGTCGTGGCTAAAATGTGTCTACTGTTTTATTTTTAAATATCAAAAGACGTTCTTAACGTACTGCAGGAGTGGTAATCTAATAGCACAATACTTAACGCACTGATGTGGTAATCTACCAGCACAATACTTAACCTACTGATGGCGTGGTAATCTACAAGCACAATACTTAACGTACTGATTGCGTGGTAATCTACCAGCACAATACTTAACGTACTGATGGCGTGGTAATTTACCAGCACAATACTTAACGTACTGATGTCGTTGTAATCTACCAGCATAATACTTCACGTACTGCTCGGGTGGTAACCTACCAGCACAAGACTTAACGTACTGATAGTGTGGTAATTTACCAGCACAATGCTTAACGCACTCATGGCGTGGTAATCTACCACCACAATGCTTAACGTACTGATAGCGTGGTAATCTACCAGCACAATACTTAACGTACTGATAGAGTGGTAATCTACCAGCACAATGCTTAGCATTATTGATGGTGTGGTAATCTACTAGCACAATACTTCAAGTACAGATGGTGTGGTAATCTACCAGCACAATGCTTAACGTACTGATGGGGTAGTAATCTACCAGCACAATACTTAACGTACCGATGGAGTGGTAATCTACTAGCACAATACTTAACGTACTGCTGGCGTGGTAATCTACCAGCACAATGCTTAGCGTACTGATGGCGTGGTAATCTACCAGCACAATACTTAACGTATTGATAGAGTGGTAATCTACCAGCACAATGATTAACGTACTGATGGCGTGGTAATCTACCAGCACAATACTTAACGTACTGATGGCGTGGTAATCTATCTGTACAATACTTAACGTACTGCTGGCGTGGTAATCTACCAGAACAATACTTAACGTACTGCTGGCGTGGTAATCTACCAGCACAATACTTAATGTACTGCTGGCGTGGTAATCTACCAGCACAAAACTTAACGTATAGATGGGGTGGTAATCTACCAGAACAATACTTAATGTACTGATGGTGTGGTGATCTACCAGCACAATGCTTAACGTACTGATGGCGTGGTAATTTACCAGCACAATTCTTAACGTATAGATGCGTGGTAATCTACCAGCACAATACTTAATGTACTGCTGGCGTGGTCATCTACCAGCACAAAACTTAACTTATTGATAGCGTGGTAATCTACCAGCACAATGATTAACGTAATGATGCCGTGGTAATCTACCAGCACAATACTTAACGTACTGATGGCGTGGTAATCTATCTGCACAATACTTAACGTACTGCTGGCGTGATAATCTACCAAAACAATGCTTAACGTACTGATGGTGTGGTAATCTAACACCACAATACTTCACGTGCTGCTGGGGTGGTAATCTAACAGCACAATGCTTAACGCACTCATGGCGTGATAATCTACCAGCACAATGCTTAACGCACTCATGGCGTGGTAATCTATCAGCACAATACTTAACATTACTGATGGTGTGGTTATCTACCAGCACAATACTTAATGTACAGATGGTGTGGTAATCTTCCAGCACAATGCTTAACGTAATGATGGCGTGGTAATCTATCAGCACAATACTTAACGTACTGATGGAGTGGTAATCTACTAGCACAATAATTAACGTACTGCTGGCGTGGTAATCTACCAGCACAATGCTTAGCGTACTGATGGCGTGGTAATCTACCAGCACAATACTTAACGTATTGATAGAGTGGTAATCTACCAGCACAATACTTAACGTACTGCTGGCGTGGTAATCTACCAGAAAAATGATTAACGTACTGATGGCGTGGTAATCTACCAGCACAATACTTAACGTACTGCTGGCGTGGTAATCTACCAGAACAATGATTAACGTACTGATGGCGTGGTAATCTGCCAGCACAATACTTAATGTACTGCTGGCGTGGTAATCTACCAGCACAAATCTTAACGTACTGCTGGCGTGGTAATCTACCAGCACAATGCTTAGCGTACTGATGGCGTGGTAATCTACCAGCACAATACTTAACGTATTGATAGAGTGGTAATCTACCAGCACAATGCTTAGCGTACTGATAGAGTGGTAATCTACCAGCACAAAACTTAACGTATAGATGGCGTGGTAATCTACCAGCACAATACTTAACGTACTGACGGCGTGGTAATCTACCAGCACAATACTTAATGTACTGATGGTGTGGTGATCTACCAGCACAATGCTTAACGTACTGATGGCGTGGTAATCTACCAGCACAATACTTAACGTACTGATGGCGTGGTAATTTACCAGCACAATTCTTAACGTATAGATGGCGTGGTAATCTACCAGCACAATACTTAATGTACTGCTGGCGTGGTAATCTACCAGCACAATACTTAACGTATAGATGGCGTGGTGATCTACCAGTACAATGCTTAACGTACTGATGGCGTGGTAATCTGCCAGCACAATACTTAACGTACTGCTGGCGTGGTAATCTACCAGCACAATACTTAACGTACTGCTGGCGTGGTAATCTACCAGCACAAAACTTAACTTATTGATAGCGTGGTAATCTACCAGCACAATGATTAACGTACTGATGCCGTGGTAATCTACCAGCACAATACTTAACGTACTGATGGCGTGGTAATCTATCTGCACAATACTTAACGTACTGCTGGTGTGGTATTCTCCCAGAACAATGCTTAACGTACTGATGGCGTGGTAATCTACCAGCACAAAACTTAACGTACTGATGGCGTGGTAATCTACCAGCACAATACTTAACGTACTGCTGGCGTGGTAATCTACCAGCACAAAACTTAATGTACTGCTGGCGTGGTAATCTACCAGCACAATGCTTAACGTACTGCTGGCGTGGTAATATACCAGCACAAATCTTAACGTATAGATGGCGTGGTAATCTACCAGCACAATACTTAACGTAATGATGGCGTGGTAATCTACCAACACAATGCTTAACGTACTGATGGCGTGGTAATCTACCAGCACAATACTTAACGTACTGATGGAGTGGTAATCTACTAGCACAATAATTAACGTACTGCTGGCGTGGTAATCTACCAGCACAATACTTAATGTACTGCTGGCATGGTAATCTACCAGCACAAAACTTAACGTATAGATGGCGTGGTAATCTACCAGCACAATGCTTAACGTACTGATGGCGTGGTAATCTACCAGCACAATACTTAAAGTACTGCTGGCTTGGTAATCTACCAGCACAATACTTAACGTACTGCTGGCGTGGTAATCTACCAGCGCAAAACTTAACTTATTGATAGCGTGGTAATCTATCTGCACAATAATTAACGTACTGATGGCGTGGTAATCTACTAGCACAATACTTAACGTACTGATGGCGTGGTAATCTATCTGCACAATAATTAACGTACTGCTGGCGTGGTAATCTACCAGAACAATGCTTAACGTACTGATGGCGTGGTAATCTATCTGCACAATACTTAACGTACTGCTGGCGCGGTAATCTACCAGAACAATGATTAACGTACTGATGGCGTGGTAATCTGCCAGCACAATACTTAACGTATAGATGGCGTGGTTATCTACCAGCACAATACTTAATGTACTGCTGGCGTGGTAATCTACCAGCACAAATCTTAACGTATAGATGGCGTGGTAATCTACCAGCACAATGATTAACGTACTGATGGCGTGGTAATCTACCAGCACAATACTTAATGTACTGCTGGCGTGGTGATCTACCAGCACAATGCTTAACGTACTGATAGCGTGGTAATCTACCAGCACAATACTTAACGTACTGATGGCGTGGTAATCTATCTGCACAATACTTAACGTACTGCTGGCGTGGTAATCTACCAGAACAATGCTTAACGTACTGATGGCGTGGTAATCTATATGCACAATACTTAACGTACTGCTGGCGTGGTAATCTACCACAACAATGCTTAACGTATAGATGGCGTGGTAATCTACCAGCACAATACTTAACGTACTGATGGCGTGCTGATTTACCAGCACAATTCTTAACGTATAGATGGCGTGGTAATCTACCAGCACAATACTTAATGTACTGCTGGCGTGGTAATCTACCAGCACAAAACTTAACGTATAGATGGCGTGGTAATCTACCAGCACAATACTTAACGTACTGATGGCGTTGTAATCTACCAGCACAATACTTAATGTACTGCTGGCGTGGTGATCTATCAGCACAATGCTTAACGTACTGATGGCGTGGTAATCTACCAGCACAATACTTAACGTACTGATGGCGTGGTAATCTACCAGCACAAAACTTAACGTATTGATAGCGTGGTAATCTACCAGCACAATGATTAACGTATTGATGGCGTGGTAATCTACCAGCACAATACTTAACGTACTGATGGCGTGGTAATCTATCTGCACATTACTTAACGTACTGCTGGCGTGGTAATCTACCAGAACAATGCTTAACGTACTGATGGCGTGGTAATCTGCCAGCTCAATACTTAACGTATAGAAGGCGTGGTAATCTACCAGCACAATACTTAATGTACTGCTGGCGTGGTAATCTACCAGCACAAAACTTAACCTATATATGGCGTGGTAATCTACCAGCACAATACTTAACGTACTGATGGCGTGGTAATCTACCAGCACAATACTTAATGTACTGTTGGTGTGGTGATCTACCAGCACAATGCTTAACGTACTGGTGGCGTGGTAATCTACCAGCACAATACATAACGTACTGATGGCGTGGTAATTTACCAGCACAATTCTTAACGTATAGATGGCGTGGTAATCTACCAGCACAATACTTAATGTACTGCTGGCGTGGTAATCTACTAGCACAAATCTTAACGTATAGATGGCGTGGTAATCTACCAGCACAATACTTAACGTACTAATGGCGTGGTAATCTACCATCACAATGCTCGCTACAATCCACTGTAAGTATTTCCATATTATGACCTATAACCTGAGAAACCGTGAAGTAGACTGTATTTCCCACCCATAGACCTACTGGCAGGTCCATAGGCTGCGCTCTGATGATTGAATGGGTGTGTAGAATCAGTTTCAACAATATTGCAGTATATCGTTCCCGTTTATCAGTTGCATTGACACATAATATCTAATTACACGGAGGACATAACCGATTAACCAAATATAATTGTACCGACTACACATCACCATGGGAGAAATATGAAATCACAGCTTCTGTTATGAGAGACACAGGTAAAACAGAGAGATGTAGCTCTAACAGCCGTACGATCATGGTCGTGAGGGTTGGGTATATTTTAAGAAAGTCACAGAAGACAAATAAACGTTAATTAAAACCGATGGGAGAAGTAAGAATTGACAATCCAGAGTCACTGGCAACATTGGGAACACACGACACAGTACAAATAAAACACACACAAAAATGACTGACATTGACATAATCCATGTCCTGGTCTTTGTGTTTTCAGAGAGTTCATTTAAGATGAAAGGTGATTGTTCGTCTTTTTGATATTGGTGGAATTGTGTTGTCTGTCCTTCGAAATACGATTCTGATTGCCCCTTTGGTGTCTGAAAACTCTTTTTACCATCACTATTTAAATGTTCTTGTCACAACAAAGAGGTTTTGTCGTTCATCATTCAAAGTAACGATTACAAAGTACATCTATTTTTTATTTTTATTTAAAGAATTAATTTTCACCAGTATCTACCTTTATTTAGCAGGAACAGACTGCTCAACAACAAAACAGATTCAGCCACAACCAACTACACAGTACCTCACTAGTCCAAATTTTCCTCAAATGTATCCCTAGTAAGTACATTTGTATGTTAATACGTTTGTTTGCTTGTTTGTTTGTTCAATGGTGTTTAATGCCATTTTGTACTTGTACATGTATTTTATATTTTGAGACTACAATGTATATATACAGTCCGACAAAAGTTAAGCACCATCTGACTTGTTTCAATAATATCTTTTCTAATAATTAACTTATTTCAAATCGGTTTGCTGTTTTCGTTACCTCTACATATATACTTACTTACATGTGAAACAGATTATTGATTATTCATATTTATGTGTATATGACAGGGTGTGTAAAGTGCCACGTGTACTTTTCAACATTTGTGTTTGCGAACGAAAGCTGATTTGTTGTGTGTAGAGTTTTATGTTTCATTTTCTATTGGTTTGGCATGGTGCGGCGAAAATTAACCATACCAGAAAGGTGGCAAGCTGTTGGCATGCATAACGGTGGTTTTAGCCATAGAAGGGTGGCAGACCACTTCAGAGTTAACCATTCCATCATTGTACGACTGATGCAGCGTTTTCGTCAAACGGGGAATGTTACTGACCGTCCACGTGCAGGTAGACCTCGCAAGACGACACCGAGAGAGGACCGGCTCATATCCAGACGGGCGCGGCAAAGGCCGTTCAGTACAGATGGTGCACTTCGTGGTAATTTAGCGTTTGGGGGCCATATTAGCACACGCACTGTAATCAGACGCCTCCACCATCAGGGAATGCGAGCGCGACGACCCATAAAACATCCACAGTTGACATTACGTCATCGCCATGCTCGATTTTACTGGTCACATGATCATTTGGGGTGGACTATTCGCACATGGCGACGGGTCCACTGGTCTGATGACAGTCGTTTTTTGTTCTGCCCTACTGACGGTCGTGCAAGGGTTTGGCGCCAACGAAACCACTTCATTTCAGGACAACCACATTTTGGGCACAACTGCTTTTGGGGGTGGGGGTGTAACTATCTGGGGGTGTATTTCCTTTGACTGTAAGTTGGACTTGTACGTTCTTGATGGTAATCTGACATGACAATGTGCTCGCTCCACGCGTAGTCCCCCATTTCGACAATCATGCGTTGGCTGACAGGCCAATGCTCATGGACGACAACGCTAGGCTACATAGAGCCCGAATTGTACAACAATTTTTACACCAATAGGCTGTTCAGACAATTCCATAGCCTGCGATGTCGCCAGACATGAACCCTATAGAGCATGTATGGGACTTTATTGGCCGCAAAATTAACCAACGCAATCCAAAATGTCAAAATATTGACGAATTAAGAACTGCTATCTTACAGGAGTGGCAACAGTTCCCCCCAAGAACGGCTTAGACGTCTTGTACGAAGCATGACGAGGCGTTTTACAGAACTTCACAATAAACGCGGTGGATATATTCGTTATTGATTTTTATGCCTTACACACACGCACAATAGATGCATTTAAAAGTTCTTAAAATCTGAAGACTCTGCATTTTAATGCAATGTTGAAACTTCCATCAAAGACAAACTGGTTTTACGTTTTTCCAGCGCCTGTTTTGAACCCAATTGTTGCCACGTCATAGTCACGTCTTTCAGGATGATAAATACTTCGTAGATTGGTAATTTTAGAGTCCTTAGTGTCGTCTTTTAAGACGTGTAAGAAAAAGGGTGATATCTATTTCATTATTTTAACAGTATTGATGTAAAAATATATATCGATAAAAATATAGGGTGGTGCTTAACTTTTGTCGGAGTGTATATATTTTCAATGTTCATCAAGTTCTAATTTATGCATGGGCTATCCTTGGTTGTTAATTATCAAGTGGCATGAAAATTACAAGCAAATATAGAAAACAATTTTTTTTTAGATAAATTAGAAATGTTTATCTACTTTTGTGGATTATTGATATATTTTTAAAAGTCTTTTAACGCTTACACTTTACATATACTCCAGTGTTTACTCAGTTGATTGGATAGCTGTATTTTTATTTCCAGTAATGCTAACTGTGCATGGAATATAACTACTGCAGATGAAGTCATAGTATCGGTGATATTTATGGATGTGGAAACGAAACCACCGACCACATGTTATGATTACGTAACTATTGGTGGTAAGCACATCAACTACATCTTCAGTCTTAACCGCGTTCCTGGCCGATTTTGACTGTCCTTTTTAGACCCTTTGGATCACTAACTCCCAAACACTATAATCAACATATTTGGCTTTCCAATCTTTTGACTACTAGCGTACCTGATAAAGGTTATTCCAGTAACGTACCTGATAAAGGTTATTCCAGTAACGTACCTGATGAAGGTTATTCCAGTAACGTACCTGATAAAGGTTATTCCAGTAACGTACCTGATAAAGTTTATTCCAGAAACGAATCATGCGCACTTAGTTAGATATCTACGTTTGTATTACTATCACTGGGTCGATATTTCTGCCGGTGGACAATTAGTCACCGATGGTATCATCCGGCCAGTTGTCAGGGCCCCGCAACTGACATGGTTTGCTAAATATATTTATTTTTTAAATTTACTATTCCTAGATAATGTAGTTGGTTAAATATAAGATTCCTCTCCTTCAGACTATATGAACTTACCCGATGTTGACTGCCCTTTTGATTACTTGTTTCCAAAGACAATTAAGGTGTGTAGATTTCCAATATTTTTACTATTGACATACTTGATGAAGATCATTCCAGAAGCTAAAGTAGATATCGACGTTTTTATGACGAAAGCAGGTCCATTGTCACAGTCTATTACATCCTTGACATTCGGAACCGTCATATGATTCATTTAAGGTGGTACCTAACACTACAGGGAGATAACTCTTTAAAATCAGTTGAACGTTTTGATCATATGATGTTTGTATGCAGATTTCAAGCATCTAGGTGATCAAAACCGCACAGAGAAAACCTGCTATGTGGCTAGTGAATTTATAGCTCTGATTCTGTTGGAATTTGTTAAAATTAAATTAATTTACCCCGCCACATTTTTTTAAGTGCAGTTACCAAATCAGGAAAGTGAACTGTCATGTATTTTTTGTGTAGATTTAACGTCTTTCTCCGATTTTGGATGCTGGGTTTTGGAACTGTGGGAATTTTGTTTTCATTCCATTTAAAGCCTTAGCGCACAAAATGTACGTGTACGTATCTTACATTTTGATTTTGATTTTAGATTCCGGACATCTATGTGCAGATTGGGAATACAATATCAACAAAACATATGTCTTCAACGATTCCTTTTTAATAACATTCAACAGTGATGACATACAACGACAACCTGGCTTTGTCTTGTCTTACGTTGAACGTAAGGACAATACAACAGAAGAACAAACGTCGACGACAACGGACGTAGAAACGACAACACCTATTGAATTGTCAACTACACAGCAGTCCACATCAATGACTGAGACTACCACTGATGAAATATCAACGGCGCAATACTCGACATCAACAGTACATATATGTATGTAGGTTTTGTACTTTTTCTTTTGTCCATTGTGTTGTCGATATTCTTCGATATACGGATTCTGATTACCCCTTTAGTATCTTCTAACTTTTCTATCACAACTGTGATGTATTCGTGTGTCAAACACGATGTCTACATCATATGACATTTGTGTCAGCTGTTTTATTAGTAACAGGACAGGTGCAACTCGTGGAGCAGGAATTGTTGACTACTTTTATGTATGTAGGTTTGTATATTTCTTACTCTGCATAGGGAGTATCAGTGATTGTTGTTTAACGCTAACACATCAAGTTTTCAGCTATATTATGACGAAAGCAAGTTAATTGTCAATGAGATTATGATGCACAAGGTCCGCTTTGTACTAGACTAGCACGATTAGCTGGCTTTTGTAAAGTGCTAGCTCACTGAAACAACAGTCTGCGGATAGACATGTCTCTCCACTCTGACACATTATCCTGATTCCGAGCCAAACAGTATTTGCTCTTTCTCCTTTAAGCTGCGTGCTTAGCTGAGGGGCAACACATACCAATCTAATAGTCATTGGTTTGACCCGATCGGGACTCGAACCCACGATATACCGCACACCTAGTTACGCAATCATTAGTAACGTGTCTACATTCAAGTTTGACTCTGACGTTTTCGCCGAACATCCAAAATGACTGTCGTTACTACAAATACAACATATGGGTAAAACACTAATTGAGACCATTGTCGCTGCATTTATGCCGACATTACTGGATGGAATTAGTTCCTTTCAGATTTATATCGGTTGACCCC
>MJUT01047030.1:0-52901 GCA_002080005.1 Gigantidas platifrons
CACATGATTATTCGGCAATCGAGTATGGCCGAGTAGTTACGATTAGACTTCGTAAAATTGACGATAATTAATCAGGCGCCATCTTGTCATGCAACATCCTGCAATTCGTTAACAAATAGCTTTGTCTCATCCAGTCTTTCTCACATATATCAATACGAAAATGAGTTAAAACATTATTTTATTAAATATAAAGCATGTATAATACATTTTTAAGAGAATGCAGCTTATTCAAAAAATGGTCGTAACTTAGCTATAGGGACTTTAAATGTTGGAGATATTTTTTAAGATAAGATCAATAGTAATAACTTAGGTGACTAATAACAATTTCATGATTTTTACCTATTTTTACTCACGGTCCATGACTAACCAAAATATTCATCAACAATTTGTATACATGTATACATGCATGTCATCAAAGGACAAATTTCTGAACAATAACTTCAAAACTCTATTATGTATGTGTATATGTTAAAGGTATTACACAATGGGTGAACTATTTATTTAATTCTCAGATTACAATTATTCAATGAAGTGAAAGAAATATAACCTTGAACAATATCTAACAAAAAATATGCATACAATGAAATCCGGTTTTCTTACGTCGGCGTATCACATATAATGCTCATTTTAAAAGTAAAATTAAACAGATTTATTAAATGGTAATACTTGTTTCTTTTAATCGTGACCTGCCTATATCCCTGAATTTGTATTAAGATGAAAAAGAAAAAAAATCCAGACTGTCGAAAAAATATTTCCAAACTCTTAAAAAATCTTAGAAAGAGTCAAAGTCAATACCCTAACACACAAATACATGACCACTCACTTTTATGGCTTGGTACAGGCACTTCAGTAACAAGAGGCGAGGTTAAATATAGATTATCCTTCAGTTGCCCATGGGCTACGATATTTCTTCACTCAAGAGAGTTAAATTTTAAATTTCAACCACAAGCTGTTAGGCGAGTGGTTAAAATTTTTAATTTAACTCTCGAGAGTGGAGAAATATCGTAACTCACATGGGAAACTGAAGAAGAATTTGTTTCTCCCATTATTTAACACGAACTTTTTTTCAAAAGCCGTCAAACGAGTCAAAGGCAAGAGACATTTTAATCCTCTAGAGGATTACAAATTTTCCACCACTGGTTCAGCGGGGTTAAAACGTCGTAATAATGGGAGAAATCAGTTTTCTTTGGTCAAGCCTACCCTTGTAGTGAAATGTTGCGGTAGATAACTAAATTGACAAGTACATGATGTGAAGTTTAGTACAGTGATTATATGTACAGAGTGCACAATTTCATTCCTATTCCAAAACCTGGTAAAGGCCATTCCGAACCGTCGAATTATCGGCTATAGCTCTAACTAATTGCGGGTGTAAAGCCATGGAAAGGATCATCAATGCTCGCCTTGTATGGTTTATTGAATCTATATGACTTTTATCCAATGTACAGTGTGGATTCCGTCAAAGTAGAAATACCTTAGATCATCTTGTCCATTTTGAAACTTTTATTTGAAGCGCTTTGGCGAAAAAGGAACATGATGTGTTTAACTTTTTCGACTTTCAAAAAGTATATGACACAACATGGAAATAAGGCATTTAAAAAGACCTTTTTGATATTGGGTTAAAAAGTAAGCTACCTACTTTTATTCGAATTTTCTATCTAATAGAGAATTTAATTCAGAGTTTATTCAACTTATTCTAACATTCAGGAACAAGTGATGGGAGCTCCGTAGGGACGCTTCCTCTCTGTTACACTATATAGTATTAGGATAAACAGTCTTGCTAATGTTTTAAATGATAACTTCCTGATATTTTTTCAGCGTGACAATATGAACATCATTAAAGGACAATTCCAACTATGTCTAAATAAGATAGAAAACTTGGCAATGGTTAATGGATTCAAATTTTCCAGCTCAAAAACTGTTGGTACAAAACTGACTGCTAACTGTAAATTGTATATATTTGTAGTTCTAAGCACAAAACTGACTGCTAACTGTTAATTGTATTTATCTGTAGTTCTAAGTACAAAACTGGCTGATAACTGTTAATTGTATCTATCTGTAGTTCTATGTACAAAACTGACTGATAACTGTCAATTGTATCTATATCTAGTTTTAAGTACAAGGCTGGCTTATAACTAATAGTTGTATCAATGTATAGATACTGGATTATTGCGAGTTGTATATATCAGTAGTTCCAAGAAGAAAACTAGCTGATAACTGTTAATTGTATCTATCTGTTGTTCTAAGTACAAAACTGGCTGATAATTGTTAATTGTATCTATCAGTAGTTCTAAGAACAAAACTGGCTGATAACTGTTAATTGTATCTATCAGTAGTTCTAAGTACAAAACTGACTGATAACTGTTAATTGTATCTATCTGTAGTTCTAAGTATAAAACTGGCTGATAACTGTTGATTGTACCTATATGTAGTTCTAAGTAAAAACTGGCTGATAACTGTTAATTGTATATATCTGTAGTTCTAAGTACAAAACTGATTGCTAACTGTTAATTGTATTTATCTGTAGTTCTAAGTACAAAACTGTCTGATAACTGTCAATTGTATCTACCTCTAGTTTTAAGTACAAGGCTGGCGTATAACTGTTAATTGTATATATCTGTAGTTCTAAGTATAAAACTGGCTGATAACTGTTGATTGTACCTATATGTAGTTATAAGTACAAAACTGGCTGATAACTATTAATTGTATCGAGCTGTAGTTCTAAGTAAAAACTGGCTGATAACTGTTAATTATATCTATCTGTAGTTCTAAGTACAAAACTGGCTGATAACTGTTAATTGTATCTATCTGTAGTTCTAGGTACAAAACTGGCTGATAACTGTTAATTGTATATATCTGTATATCTAGGTACAAAACTGGCTGATAACTGTCAATTGTATCTACTGGATGATAACTGGTAATTGTATATATCTATATTTCTAGGTACAAAACTATCTGATATCTGTCAATTGTATCTATCTCTAGTCTTAAGTACAAGGCTGGCTGATAACTAATAGTTGTATAAATGTGTAGACACTGGATTATTGTTAGTTGTATCTATCTGTAGTTCTAAGTACAAAACTGGCTGATAACTGTTAATTGTATCTATCTGTAGTGCTAAGTACAAAACTGGCTGATAACTGTTAATTGTATCTATCTGCAGTTCTAAGCATAACACTGGTTGATAACTGTTGATTGTACATATCTGTAGTTCTAAGTACAAAACTAGCTGATAACTTTTAATTGTATATATCTGTAGTTCTAGGTACAAAACTGGCTGATAACTGTCAATTGTATGTACTGGATGATAACTGTTAATTGTATATATCTGTAGTTTTAGGTACAATACTGGCTGATAACTGTCAATTGTATATATCTCTAGTTTTAAGTACAAGGCTGGCTTATAACTAATAGTTATATCAATGTGTAGACACTGGATTATTGTTAGTTGTATCTATCTGTAGTTCAAAGTACAAAACTGGCGGATAGCTGTTAATTGTATCTATCTGTAGTTCTAAGTACAAAACTGGTTGATAACTGTTAATTGTATCTATATGTAGTTCTAGGTACAAAACTGGTTGATATCTCTAGTTTTAAGTGCAAGGTTGGCTTACAGCTAATAGTGGTATCAATGTGTAGACACTGGATTATTGCTGTATCTCTCTTTAGTCTACGAAGTCTCTTTTTTAACATACATGTACGCTAATTGTCACTAAATCGTATATTGTTTGGTGAGAATATCATATTGGGAGTTCTTTTTACATGAATCTGTATTTTTGAACAAACAAGTTTTCCCTATGCTCAAGCCTACATCCAGTATAACGTGTGATATATAATGTTGACACATCCAAACATGTTCATCGTCGGTAACTGTTTTCCATGGCTGATTACACTACTATACCCTCCACTCATATGATATAAATTGTATGGTACTTGTGAATATTTAATCTCGAATCTGATTGGTCCCTTTGCGTTTGGAAGACGGAGTTGTATGGACTTGATACCTTTTTTGTAAAATAATCAAAAACAGTGTTGCAGATTATATATTTTTTAGACCTACTAACATATCGTAAGATTTCAGTAATGTTATTTTGTTATAACAACTTCTATATGCCTGATTAGTAACCATGGGGAGTACTGGAACGTGATCAGCCCTGGGTTACCGACAATTATAAAATAAAAACTAACGAATAAGATAAATATATATATATTAGAAATTTAATAAAAATTAGAAAAGTCGACAATGTCGATTTGTAGATTTAAATTAAAAGAAAAATGCAAGTTTAATATGCAAATGCACCAATTAGATAAGTTTATTGTGAGGTGACTCCAAATCAAAATACGTTGTCACGTTTATTCGTAATCATCCGTGTGTGTAGTGCTTTATAAGATGTTATAAACAATGAATTCAATAACATTTAAATAAAGTAGAGTTTTGTTGTTTGTATTTTATCGATCGTATATATACTTTAGGTACTTCTGACGAACATATACCAGAGGAGAGAAAGCTTTCCAGGTGAGCATTGCTTTTATGATATGATTCAATTATTATGTTTTGTATTTACACATATGGCTATGTCTCCTTGATATGTAGTGTGATGCTTTGAACAATCAGATCGGATAAATTCTCGAATATTATCACTTTTTATATTGGGAAAGCATACATGCACCATTGAAACCGATTTAATACCTAATTTTAGATTAACAAAATTAATTTGGTCATTATATTATTATATGTTTTCTGAATATGAATATAATACTCCCCTTTTGCAATAAAGCTGAATATTACCAAAAAAAAATAGAAGCAATGTATATGAAAAAACAATATTGAACCCTCTCGCATTTAAAACAGGTGATCTCATGTACATTGACATTTTTCAAGATTAGAGTTTACCCCGGGTTTTTAATGGTGTTCGTGGTACTAAATCCTTAGTTTTCTGTGTGGTGTTTTGTATATCATTGTTTGGCATTTTGTCTGTTTTGACCATTGTATCGTCTATCATTTGATCTACGGTATCTGGTTGGCCCTTTGGTAATATTAAGACTTTCCTTAAAGAAAGAAAAACCATTACATGTACTCACCAATCTGTATAATTTCACAAACACAATTTAAATGTTATCTAGATGAAATTATCTACCTATCTACTATGAACATCTTTAACGTTCACACTTATGATATTATAATATTTTGTTTTTAAAATCGAGACTTTGCTGATGTACAATGACAAGTTTTAGACTCAGAGTTCACACCCGGGGTTTAATTGTGTTCGTGGTGCTCAATCTGTAGTTTTCTGTATAGTGTTTTGTAGATTATTGTCCGTCCCTTTATCCTTTATCTTTTGACCATTGAATTTTCTGTCCTTCGTCGATATACTGAGTTTTCCGGTATACTTAAACTTGTCTTAAAGGGATACTAAAGCTCGTTTTAACATATATTTTTTTTTCAACTTGTGACGAAGGTTGTTTCTTTTCAATTTAATTGTAAAAACATTCCAAAAATGCTTTGCACGCCCATATAATCACTAATATCGTTAAAATATCACTTAAAAGTGTCGAAGCGAATTTTTGTCTAGGAAGCAAACAATTCAATTATTGGAAAAAACCTAGAGAAAACCGCATGTTATGACAGAATTATCAACGAATTATGTCACTTTTACAAAGATTCATTGATAAAAACTGGGATCATTTATCATAAATATCATTTATTGAACCAATTGCAAGTTTTCATGAGATAAAAAAACAAAAAATAAAGTGAGCTTTAATATCCCTTTAAAGGAAGTAAAAACATTACCTGTAATCATCCACCTGTAAATTTGTAAACGCAATATACCTATGTTATTTAAATCAAATTGTTTACCTATGTAATATTAACATCATTAATACATTTTTCTTATACTAGTGTATAGTATTTAATATTTTTTCTGACTTTGCGAAACATTAAAAGTAAATATAAGACAAATGTCAACAACGACTTATCAATAACGATGTATTGTTGATTCAGGCTAACTTGGCCGGCGTAGTTCAATTTGAACCTTCATTTTTAATTTAGGGTGGACAGGTACAATAGTATATATCTGAATTCTTATACCTTTTATATTATATACTATGCAAACAACAATACTATGAATAGCCGATTGTTGTTATTTGTACGATAACCTGGTGTTACATATACATAGTAGATTCGTCCACGGTCATAGTTTGAAGTTCAAACAGGACGGCCAGGTTACTTTGTATCATCAATACAACATCTAAGCATTCTTGATATGTGTTAGATTGAATACAATGAATTAATATTCCTCCCAGTAGAGGTTAAGGTTCATGATAACGTTTTCAATGTTGTTGAGAAAAAAAAAAACAACAGCCCGTCAAAATGTTTTTTTTTTACATGATAATACTTTGTATAGCATTAAAAGCAAGAAATATAAAACGGTTTGTACATAATTGCCATTCGCCAAAGTCACCTTTGATAGAAAAATTTTTTTTTCTGGAATTTGCAAATTGATTTGCAACATTAAAATAATTTCAGCTATACCGTGGCGTGAACAATTTGTATATTAACATAAGACGCCTACATGACAAATAAAATGTACTACTCTATAACAACAAATAAACTGTTGATTAAACAAACTGACTTTAGCAAATCCAGTGACCCTTTGATAAATATTATAATGAACCTTAATTGAAGTACATTTTTACTGAATTGTGCTATTATTGAACTTGTTTAATGGCAAACTAAATGAAAAAATAAAATACTATGAACGAAAACTCTGCTGGCGCACTATTAAATAGTTGTTTACTCCCAGTTTTAAAAAAAAGTATGCAAACAAGCCGTGATGCTACACAATAATTTTACTGGTATTGACTATGAGCAACACGTTATGTCTCTTATTTAATAAATGCTACTGTTCACTCTTTGAGAGCTATCGTGATATCATGACTTGGTAAGCCGTTACTCACTTTCTGTTTGTTAGAAGACAAAATGATATGTTCTGTTTATCGTTGACAATCCCCGTCATTCTTTTTTCGTTCATGATTAATCACCGATGTTTTAATATGAGTAACACGACGGCTGCAACTGGTGGAACAGGAACGGATTATTTTTCGGGGCACCAAAGTTCAAACTGGATTTAATAGAAGTTGGTGTTGCTCAATCTTGTGTTATGGTTAGGGTTTATTTCAGACCATGGTGTGTTTATGTTCACTGTTTTATCTGTCTTTCGAATTACGGCTTTCTGTAGCCCCTTTGCTATCTTAAAGTTTGCATATACAGTTTGTCAATAATTACCTGATGAGTTATCTCGTCTTTCCGGAAATCGCTCGCCTCGTCCTGTTCATTTATGAATTTCAACTCCATCGTATTTTTAAAATCCTTTACTTGACATAATTGTTGATCATTTAAATAACATTAAATATCCTGGGTAATATGACCCTTTCAATTTATATCGTCGTTCCGTAGAATGGTGTATTTGTGTTGCAATGTTGGATTTATCAACAAGAGAAGCATCAATATCACCTTTGTTTTGTCTACCCTTGACTAGTGGTGTATTTGATGGGAATCGCAAGAGAAATGCCATCGTTTATTTGCGTTTTAACGTTATCGATATTGCCTCTTTCTACCATTTTGATAATTGATTTTAGAATTGTTCTGACAGTGTGGTGTCTTAGAATTGTTCCGACAGTGTGGTATTTTAGAATTGTTCTGACTGTGGTATTTTAGAATTGTTCCGACAGTGTGGTATTTTAGAATTGTTCCGACAGTGTGGTATTTTATAATTGTTCGGAGAGTGTGGTATATTGGAATTGTTTTGAGAGTGTAGTATTTTATAATTATTCTGACAGTGTGGTATTTTAGTATTGATCCGACAGTATGGTATTTTAGAATTATTCCGACAGTGTGGTATTTTAGAATTATTCCGACATTGTGGTATTTTAGAATTATTCCGACAGTGTTGTATTTTAGTATTTTTCCGACAGTGTGGTATTTTAGAATTGTTCTTACAGTGTGGTATTTTAGAATTGTTCGGAGAGTGTGGTATTTTGGAATTGTTTTGATAGTGTAGTATTTTATAATTATTCTGACAGTGTGGTATTTTAGTATTGATCCGACAGTATGGTATTTTAGAATTATTCCGACAGTGTGGTATTTTAGAATTATTCCGACAGTGTTGTATTTTAGTATTTTTCCGACAGTGTGGTATTTTAGAATTGTTCTTACAGTGTGGTATTTTAGAATTGTTCCGACAGTGTGGTATTTTAGAATTGTTCCGACAGTTTGGTATTTTAGAATTGTTCTGACAGTGGGGTATTTTAGAATTGTTCCGACACTGTGGTATTTTAGAATTGTTCTGACTTTGTGGTATTTTAGAATTGTTCCGACAATGTGGTATTTTAGAATTGTTCTGACAGTGTGGTATTTTAGAATTATTCCGAGAGTCTTGTATGTTAGAATTGTTCCGACAGTGTGGTAGTTAAGAATTGTTCCGACAGTGTGGGATTTTAGAATTGTTCGGACAGTGTGGTATTTTAGAATTATTCCGACAGTCTTGTATGTTAGAATTGTTCTGACAGTGTGGTATTTAAGAATTGTTCTGACAGTGTGGTATTTTATAATTGTTCTGACAGTGTGGTATTTTAGAATTGTTCTGACAGTGTGGTATTTTAGAATTGTTCTGACAGTGTTGTATCTTAGAATTGTTCTGGCAGTGTGGTATTTTAGAATTGTTCTCAGAGTGTGGTATTTTAGAATTGCTCTGACAGTGTGGTATTTTAGAATTGTTCCGACAGTGTGGTATTTTGAATTATTCCGACATTGTGGTATTTTAGAATTAAACCGACAGTATGGTATTTTAGAATTATTCCGATAGTCTTGTATGTTAGAATTGTTCCGACAGTGTGGTAGTTTAGAATTGTTCCGACAGTGTGGTATTTTAGGATTGTTCAGACAGTGTTGTATTTTAGAATTGTTCTGACAGTGTGGTATTTTAGAATTGTTCTCAGAGTGTGGTATTTTAGAATTGCTCTGACAGTGTGGTATTTTAGAATTGTTCCGACAGTGTGGTATTTTAGAATTATTCCGACGTTGTGGTATTTTAGAATTAAACCGACAGTATGGTATTTTAGAATTATTCCGACAGTCTTGTATATTAGAATTGTTCCGACAGTTTTTTTTTTAGAATTGTTCTGACAATATGGTGTTTTAGAATTATTCCGACAGTCTTGTATGTTAGAATTGTTCCGACAGTTTGATATTTTAGAATTGTTCTGACAGTGTGGTATTTTAGAATTATTCCGACAGTGTTGTATTTTAGGATTTTTCCGACAGTGTGGTATTTTAGAATTGTTCTGACAGTGTGGTATTTTAGAATTGTTCCGACAGTGTGATATTTTTTGTTTTTCATTTGATTACTTAGATATGCATGACAATATATTTTTTATTCTTCTAAATTCGTCTATAAAATTATGATTTATTGCCTGGAAAAATTAACTCCACTTCAGTGCAAGGTTCTTTCTGTAAGTTATCTTTGAAATTTGTGTATTGGCTTTTCAAATTGATTGGCATATAATCATTGTCAAACTCTCTGCGCGGTGTTTCCAAGTAGTTCAATAGAAAATATACAAGTGCTCCTTTTCCACCATCGGATCTCTCCTCGTGTGTTACAGGCACACATGTTTGGAGATCGTTGTTGAATGACGTCATATCCGTATGTTCACAACTATTCACGTTCACATTCTATAAATACTGAATGAGACTGTATTATATATAGGGTAGGGTGGAGGTTTGGGACCATCATACTAGTTTAGCCTCGCCATTTTCTATTGAGGTGCCTATAACAAGCCAGAAAATGAGCAGTGAAGTATTTGTATCGGTCTTACCTCTGTTTCTACGATTTTTCTATTGATGTTTTGGAATTTTTCCGACTGTGTGTTATATTTCGTATTTTTTATTTTATTCTTCCCTTGTTAAATGCATTATATGTTTGTGTGCGTTAAATGTGCTGTGATGATATTATATTGGTTTAGTTGTTAAAATAAGACCAAGAGTCATAAATTGTGTGACTAATAACAATTTGATGATGTTTTCTCCTTTATATTTTACCTGAATACAATGCTTCACATATTTATTAGTCTAACGGTCCATTACTCATCATTAGACTGATAAACAGAATAATTTGTATACATTCATGTTGTCATAATGCAATGTGAAGTACAATGATACCCAGACTAACTGAAGCGAAATAATAACTTTAAACCTCTTTTATGTATGTTTATAAGTTTAATGTATTACACAATAGGTGAAATATTTACTTAATGTTCGGATTACAAAGATTCAATGCCATCAAAAAATATAACTTTTAGCATTTTCCAAAATAAAAATAACTTGTCGTACAATAAAAACCAGTTGTTTTATATATCGGTGTGTTAAGTGTAATGATCATTATTGAACCAAATATTTATATATATAAAAGCTCAAGTTTGGCAGGACTGGTTTCTTTTAAACTTGAACTGGGTCCATCTCTGAATTTGTATTAAAATTAACAACAAAAAATACCACTCTGTCGGAACATTTCAAAAACCCAACAGGAAAATCTGAGAAAAAAGCAAAATGCATTAACGCTAACTGTCATGACTTGTTACACGCACTTCAATAAAAAGAGGCGGGGTTAAATCAGTGTTATGGACACATACTTTTCCTCACAGTGAAATGATGCAGTAGGTTACCCAATATGAATGACGAATCTTCAGGCTTAAAAATCATATTGTACGAAACAAGGGCCGGGTAAAAGCCAATGTATGCCTAAACACAGGCCAATCTTAATGCCCCCAAACTGTCCACTGGCATCATGTGAAAACTATAAATAAAGCCTATAACAATAGTTTAGTAGTGCTTTATTTCATTGTTCCTACAGCTGAATAACATATACTATATTAGAAATGTTATCAAAATTACAAATATGCACAATGTAGATTTGCATAATCAAATTAAGAGAATAAACTCACTGACAAAAATGTAGGCCAACTTAATATGAAAACGTGACAGTTAGAGCAATTTAATGTCGGGTGATTTCAATTCAAAATAACTTGTCACGTTTACATTGCTTTATTAAGCCATCCGTGTTTGTAGTTCTTTATAAAATGTTATAAACCATAAATTAAATAACATTTAAATAAATTCTTTTGTTGTTGCTGTTGTGTGTATGCAACGTTAATAGCAAGTATCATGGACGTCAGGTGATAGCATTAATCGTATATATACCTTAGGTATTCCTGACGAACACAGACTTGATCAGTGGCAATGAAGTTTAACAAGATAATCATTCAATTATTATGTCTTGTATTTACACATAGATTTATGTTCCCTTGATACGTAATGCGATACGTTGAATAATCAGTATAGACAAATTCGGGGAAATTGTCATGTTTACAAAGATATAAAGATATAATACTATTTATTCTGCCCAGTGGAGGGCAAGGTTAAGGAGAACACTTGTCAAAGGTGTGTTCGACTTGCAATTTGATAAAGGAAAAGCAGAATTTTATCTTGCATAATTACAAAATGCAAAAATAAAACCAGCACATATTTTATATATGGACACTTTGTATAACATTTTAAGAAAGAAATATAAAACGGTTTGTGCAGAATTGCCATTCGTTAAAGTCACATTCGATAGAATAGATATGTTTTTTTGTGGAACTTTGCTTTATTTACTATGAAGTCAGATTATTGTAATATTCAAAGATTCCACGATGCATGTTAGGAACCGCCACTCTTTATATATTCATAGGTTGTATTCAAAAATTGTATCAGAAGTGGAAAGCTTGCCAAATGTACGCCATAATTAGTATCGTCATATTCCTCTTATATTGTTTTTAAGTTCAGAGATTACTTTTCTACCTTTCCAAATCATATAAAGCTATATATGCTGGGAGTCCATAGTCTACACCATAAACATCATGTTGTGCTCTTTATGTTTACAATTTAAAAGCTATGAAAAAGATGATGCATCATGAAAAAAAACACCAAAACTTTACAATTCATTATTAGTAGTGTGTGATGTCTGTGTGAAAACATATATATATATATACTGAAGGGAAAAAGAAACGCAGGGTCAACATTTTAGGTGATTTAATATTATTTATTCGAATGTTTATCAATATTAATATATAAGGATTAAAACACAAATTTAATCAACAAGTTTTTTTTTTAATTTCATTAGATTTTGATCAATAATTCATGAGTAATTGAAACCAATTTAACAGTACCCCCCATTCTGTTAAAGTGAAATCGATTTACTCGTCAATATATCGTATGCACCCCTCGCTCATATGTTTCAGCTCTGATTCTCCTGTGCATGGAGTTCATCAGAGCATTTATCCTTCTCATGGGGATATTATCCCACTCTGCCAACAAGGCAGCCCTTAATTGGTCGAGAGTAGCGGGGGCATTTCGGGGGCATTACTCTCCTGTCCATTTCGTCCCACAGATGTTCGATTGGGGACAAATCTGGACTGTACAGAGGCCAATCGAGTGGGTTAATGTTATGTTTGGCGAGAAAATCTTGACAAACTCTGGCTACATGGGACCGGCGTTATCCTGCTGGAAAATTAGGTGATGCTGTTGCACAAATGGAACTGCAACCGGCCGGAGGATTTCATCCCTATATCTTACGCCTGTTAAATTACCGGCTATCACAATCAACGGCGACTTTAACCCGTGAGATATCCCTTCCCAGATCATAAGCGAGCCACCCCCAAACCTATCCCTCTGAAGAGCGTCGGCAAAGCGTTCCCCATGACGTCGGTATACACGACGTCGATCGTCCGGACGAAAAAGAGTGAACCGCGACTCATCTGTGAAAAAGACTCGTCTCCATTGCCTCACTGGAAATAGTCTGGGACCATGCGACGCGCGCGACGTGTACGAGTGAGAGGAAAACCAATGTAAGGTCTACGAGATCGCAGACCAAACTCGCGCAATCTGTTTCTCGCAGTTTTTGGGTGAATGTGGCGATTATGATTGCCTACAGTATTTAAAGCGGTTTCAGTGGCAGTAACATGGCGATTACGCAGATGGACAAGACGGATAGCCCTGTCTTGACGTGGCGTCGTTACGCGCGGACATCCCCATTGCGGATGGTCGGCAACCCTTCCAGTAACTCTCAGACGACGAAAAAGACGCTCTATGGTTGAAACATTCACACCAAATTGCAATGCAACTTGTTGCCTTTGACCTTGCATTAGCAATGCAATAGCCTGACCCTTCTGAACTTCCGTCAGCCATGGCATGATTACAAGAGATTCAAATTAACTTTAAATAGTGGAAAGGGATGTGTATACCTGAAGAGTATAAAGTGGTATGACACAATGTGTTGACGAACTTGCTATCATTATTCTGCACGTGTTATTTGCATTTTGTCACTTTCTCTATGTCACGTGATACCTTTCACGGTTGAGTAACTTTATACACCGATTTTAGTGCACACTGACCAAGCCACTCGTCTGCCCAGTTTTCGTAATTTTATTGGAACATATTATGTTACCCTACGTTTCTTTTTCCTTCAGTATAAATATCAAGTAACTCTTATTAATTATTCATTTTTTTTTAAGTATTTGAAGGACACTAAAAATCTTGCTAAAACAAACTGACCTATCAAATTGTGTGCACCCTTGGCTAAGTGTTATAATGAACCTTAATTTAAGTTAATATGTACTGAATTGCGTAATTATTAAACTAGTTTAATTGCAAAATTAAATGAAAAACTACTATGCATCAAAACCCGACTTACGCACTATTCACTACTTTTGATCACTCTCAGTTTGAAAAAGTAGTAAAGACAACAGGGATCAGCAAATTTATAACAAATTGCACGAAATGCATTCCTTTGTTGACAAGACTCCTTGTTCTTACGGTCAAAATTGGAAAGGATAGGAAGTCTTGACCAAATGTCGCATAGGTCATGGTAGAATTTCGTGTGATTCAAATTATTCATTGAAACATGTTTTAATGGATTGCGCAAATGTTGCTGACATTCATCAGACATTCTACAATGTCAACAATTTATATGATTTATTTACAAATGCGCAGGCAACACAATCTTAGAACTATTAAAAGGAATTAATCTATACCAAAATATAATTAGATAGCATTACATATATTGTAATCTACTATGCATTGTATGTTGTATCTTGTAGTACATTTATTGATGAATAGAACGATGTTAGAGGGGGAAAACCAGTTGATTATATAATGGACCTGTTTTGATAGAACTTTACTACACATTAGTAGCGATGATGATAGTTGAAAAATCATGTGACCTCAAAGAATAAAATTGATAAGCAGAGAAAAATCATGTGATTGGTCACTAGAAACAATGAAAAACCTTGACCTTGCAATTTACTACGGTTTGTGTGTAGTATCTTATAGTACGATACTTCAATAATGAATAGGACAAGATAAACCAATATTTTTCTTAATTGCATTCAGTCTGAACCTGTTGGATCATACCATTTCTACCCTTATATATGGCCAACTAGATGTACATAATACAAATCACACATGGTTGTAACAAAGAATATAAATGGAATGGATTGATACCCAATGCGACAAAATGGCAGCTTACAACTAATTAACAGTTTATTACAGATCAAACAGTTTCTTGTGTTTTAGCAAAGTACAATTAATAATCTGATTTAGCATGAGTTGGTGTTGTGGGCGATGCATACAATGGTGGATGTTCTTTAACTCAAGTGGGCCGTGTTAGGATCTTGGTTTGTTGTGCTCTGATAACAGCATCCCTACCAATCTCACTAGCTAGTTTAATTAGCGCTGTAACATTGTTGACTACTACAACCGGGTCGGGATCGTTCACAAAGCTTGTACCGTCAACAGTCCACGTATCTGTAACTAATCTGTCGCGCCCTGTATGCTATACAAATATGGCCGCCACACAGGCAATTCTTGTTTCTGATTGGTTGAGATCTAAAACATCTTCTCTGAAACACCTTTACCAAATGAGCCGAAACTTCGTAGGAAGCATTTATGGAAGGTCCTCTATAAAGATTGCTCATTTCGTCCCGCTCCGTTCACAAACATGGCTACCATAGGCAATTCTTGTTTCTGATTGGTTGAGTTCTAAAAATCTTCTCCTCTGAAATCGCTTGCCCAAATGAACCGAATCTTGGTAGGAAGCATCTATGGAAGGTCCTCTAAGATCGCTCATTTCCTCCGGTTCCGTTAACAAACATGGCAACCAGAGGCAATTCTAGTTTCTGATCGGTTGATTTCTGAAACCACTTAGTCATATTAACCAAAATGGTAGCACGCATCTATGGGAGTTCCTCTATACAGATTGCTCATTTCCTCATTTCATGGCCGCCACAGGCAATTCTTGTTCCTGACTGGTCGATTTCTAACATCTTCTCCTTTCATGGTCAAATGGACAGAAACTTAGTAGACAGCATATATGGAAAGTCTTCTATACAGATTGTTCATTTCGGCTCGATCCGTTAACAAACATGGCCGCCATAGACAATTCTTGTTTCTGATTAGTTGAGTTCTAAAAAAATGATATGCATGACAATTTATTTTTGTTCTTTAAATTCATCTATAAAATTATAATTCTATTGCAATTGGTTATGTAACAAGTAATTTCATAGGTCAATTGCATTTAAAGGTCAGAGTACATTTTACGTGAAACCATGTTGGAAACTGTGCCAGAATAGTGATTTGAAGTGAAACACATTAAATTTGTTATAAATATTTTAATTTAAGCTAAATAAGATTTTAAAGTTGATATTTTCGGTTATGATTACATCAAAGATCATTGAAAATATTATAAAGCGATTTATTTCTAATCGAAAAGGTTTGTAATTTCGGAACTAATTTGGCAGATGCGCTATGTGAAAAGGCGCAATGCAATTGATTTAAAACAGCGTATAATTGTAAACAAATTTCGAAAATTTCATTAGAATGGAAATAGCTCTATTGTATTTGAACTGTTGCCGACATAAATTATTGGCTTTACTGTCACAAATTGGGTTTACCTGGCGACACGTATATTTACGGCGGCATCACTTCAAATTCAATACAGTTATTCCCTAATTTCTTGTATGTAAAAATTAACTCTACGTCAGCTGTCCTTGAAATTAGATGTAATGGCTTTTTACATTGAGTGGCATAGATTCATTGTCAAAGACTATGCGCGATGTTTCCAAATAGTTCAATAGAAAATATACAACTGCTCTTTTTCCCACCGTAGGACCACTCTTCGTGTGATACAGGATAACGTGTTTGGAGATCGTTGTTGACTGACTTCATATCAGTATTTTCACAACTATCCACCTTCACATTCTATTAATAATGAATGAGATTACATTAGATATACGACAGGAATAATACAATTTGTTACCATTTTCTCTCATATCTTACTAAGAGGAGAGGTTTGGGACCATCAAACTAGTTTAAGTTCGCAATTTTCTATTGAAGTACCAGTAACAAGCCAGAAAATGAACGGTCAAGTATTGGTATGGATTTTTTCTCTGTTTCTACGAATGGATATAGGAACTGTTCCGACTGTATGATATTTTTGTTTTGTTTTTCATTTTTAGCTCGCCTGTAAGAAGTACAGGAAGCGAGCTTATGTCGTCACCTGTGCGTCATCATCGTCGTCTGTGTCGTTGGCGGCTTAGGTGTCCGCTGTTAACGTTTGCGCTTAGGTACAATGTAGACAAACTACTTTGTCCAGGTTGATGAAACTTCACATGTGAGCTTGTCGTAGACAGTTAAAAGCACTGCACATAAATATAGGTCACCGTGACCGACTATTTCTACCTGAATGACTTCGACATTTTTGCGTTAACGTTTGCGCTTAGGTCCAATGTAGACAAACTACGTTGTCCAGGTTGATGAAACTTCACATGTGCGTTTGTCGTGGACAGTTAAAAACACCGCACACACATATAGGTCACCCTGACCTACTATTTCTGCCTGAAACAAAAACAAAGACATTGTTGCATATTGTTATCTCTGCATTTTAATGCAATGATAAAAACTTCCATCAAAGACAAACTGGTTCTATGTTTTTCCAGTGCCTGTTTTGAACCCCATTTTTGCCACGTCATAGTCACGTCTTTCATGATAATACATACTTCGTAGATTGGTAATATTAGAGCCCTTGGTGTAGTATTTTAAGAAGTGTAAGAAAAATTGTGATATTTATTTCATTGTTTTAACAGTATTGATGTAAAAAAATATATCGATACAAATATAGGGTGGTGCTTAACTTTTGTCGGAGTGTTTATTATTACTTTGTTTACATGTATACACAAATATGCGATGAAAATGCACTCATCTGGGGTTTTCCACGCCTCACACGTGAAATTTTATTACGAGGGGGCACTTATTAAATCGGTTTCGTGTCATTTAAATAATTGAAATAAATATCTGAATATATTATTACTCACAAAACAGTAGTTTGATTCAATATATGTGCTCAAATTGCGGTGATGCCGTCATCATATGTGAAGGGGGCTAAACGGAACAGCCGTTATGTGGCAGATTCTAAGGTGTCCTATGGTCATGCAAAGTATCGTATTTGTCATATTAGAAAAGATATAATTCATGGCAGCCGTAGATTTGTGTACATTTAACCATGGGTTGGGCATTTATATTCGTATTTTATCCCTCGCTAGCGCTTGGGGAAAAATAATCAAATACAAATGCCCAACCCATGGTTAAATGAGCACAAATCTACGGCTGCCAAGAATTATTTCTTAAATATTCAGCAATCCAATTTTAGTTTTTAAGGATAAATTCATGTGATCATATAATAATATAGAAACGACTTCCGACAGAGCTTTGCTTTGCACATGCATATTCAGAAATTGCCTGTCAGATTTTGGAAAGTTTTCCTGCGTCGATTTTATATTTCTACACTTTGTCCTACTTAAAGTAGCGGAACAAAAGACGGAGTTAAGAACAATAAATATTACTCCAGTTAAGAAATTATATATGCAAATTTAAAGATACTTAACTATGGAAGCTTGTAGAAAAACATATTTACTCAATTTAACGGTGTTAATGTACTCATTAGAGGGACTCCACAAATGAGATAATAGTGCCTGTAAGGCCCAACCTGACTTGGAATTGGAATTCAGCAAGTTCTACAAATGGGTGAAATCGATAGCTCTATATTCACAAAAAAAAAAACAAAAACAAAAAAAAAACAAACAAACAAACAAACAAATAAACAACAATACGAGATACAATTCAGCATCTAAGTATATTTAAGAAACAAATGACATAATGTTTGAATACCGCATCAACAATTTAAATCTTTATTTGAGCATTTTCAGAGTATTTAGATTTTTTTTAATTATCTATGAAATACCTATACTAATATTGTTATTAAATAATATTACACTATTTTACTTTTGTGTTTCCTTGTACGTGGAAGTGGCCGTTATGGACGTGATCGTATGGTCGTTGGAGTTACAACTACCTATGTAATCAATACCTATCACCACTAACGTTGTGAGTTTTAATCCCGCTCGGGTGGGGTGTACTCGATTCAACATTATGTGTTAAAGTTTGTCATTGACTTTCGACAGGTCGGTGGTTTTCTGCGGGTACTCCGGTTTTCTCCTCCAATAAAACTGGCCGCTACTATATAGCTGACATATTGTTGAAAGTGGGGTTAAACACCATAAAACTATACCAAACTTTGTATGTGGGATTTGTTGGTCCTTTACTGTTATTTATTCTTTGTTGAGCACGAAGTTTGTGAGGAAGTATTAGTAGGGTACGGTCAATGTTGCTAAATCCTTTCCTTGTGACTTTCGTGAAGGCTTCCATGGATTTTAAGACCCCTCTTTCTGAGTTTGATTGTTTTCTACATTTGTTACGTTAGGAGTTGTATGGTTTCTTGAATCCAATTGACTCTTGTTCAATATACAGTGTGGATTATGTCAAGATAGAAGCACTTTAGATCATCTTGTCCATTTTGAAACATTTATTCTAAACGCTTTTGCCATTTTAGCATTAAACAACAATCATATTATATATTTTTTCTGTGTGGTATTTTTTTGGAACAATTATAGTGTAACTAACTGTGATGTCCGATTACCAAAAAATACGTCACGACTGACCGCACAACTGATATTTCACGAATGCGCTAAGCGCATGAGGGAATTATCAGTGTTGTGCGGTCATGAGTGACATATTTTTTGTAATCGGACATCGAAATTAGTTATACTGTTTATTATATAGACTGATTTGAGCCAATAAATTTGATATTTTCTTTCATCTGCATTGTATGTGTTTATTTTTTTTTACTCGTTGATTCCGTCCACTTTATTCTTTGAAGTTAAAATGACGCCGTCCTTTGAACATGGATTTATGACAGAAAAGTTTGTCTAATGCTTTAAATGCTCTAAATTTTGTAAATAAATAAATTCATGTCCACATATTTCGATTAGGATTGTAATTTCATGTTGTTTACTTGTAAACTTTATGACCATAGTTGTCATAGTATGCACTCGACCTTCAAAAACACATTTTTTTATATTGACACTTGATTTATGTTTCGTTTTTATTATGTACATTTCAATTGTAACCTTGTGCAAAAATGTTTTGTGAAAAAAGTCGGATGCATACTAATATTTGGCCGTTAACAAAACCAAAACTATTTCAAATTCGATGGATTATATAATTAGAAAACAATTAATTTAACAATATAACAGCTAGGAAATGTAAATCGTTAAATGTGGGACGAAACGGTTCAAACGTTAAATGTGCAATTCAAACGGATTATAACGGAAGGAAAATGGACTAAAGTTCACTCAGAATCGTAATCATATGATTCTTTTATATTTTGTTTTTGCTATTTGTAGTCCGAAATCATCACTTTGTCTTTTCTGACTAAACTGGGGATTGTTAAAATTAAAAGTTCCTCCGTAAATGTAAGTGTTCCCATACAAAAGTGATGACATCTTAGTGTCAGAAGTCATTGAACTAGTACTTGTGGTTGACGAAAGCTGTGAGAAATTTGGATTTATTTCAGAAGAAGCAATATAACGAAGACTGTTATTTGGAGTTAATGTATAGCAAACGATTATTTGGGGGTGGTTAAAGTTTTACTGTTGGAAATATTCTTTCTGCCGATACCTCATGATTTGAGAGCATAATTCGGCCATGAAAAGTATTAGAACTGTCAATGTTTGCCAAATTTACCTGCTTTTTATTGTATCACAATGACATACTAGATTAAGATATAATTTTGTTTATTTTTTAATGTTTTCCTTTATCGTAACTGAAACTAACAATATGTCAATGAAATAAAGCAAACGGACATCATTCCTTAAAATATTCTAAAAAAAAATAGTTCCGGCTCGAAAAATGGCGGGAAAAATAGCGAGAGTGAAAATAAAAATGGTAATTTCACTAGTGAAATTATCGTTTTTATTTAACTCGGAAATCACGGTATTTCATCGATATCTATATAATAATAACTATTAATTAAATACATTTTGTATTTGTAGACTGACGACGCAAAATGCAGTTTCTGATAACAGCAATAGTTGCTGTGATTTTACTTGTCAGTGTGGTATCATCATGTCCTAGTGGCTGCGGTTGTACTGACACTTCAGATGGAGTTCATGTTAACTGTTCCAGTAGAAGACTGGAAAGTATTCCAACAGACTTACCTAATAACACTTATGACTTGTAAGTATGTGACTGCAAACAGATTATGCTCTATGTGTAATATATATTAGTGTACAATAATATCCCCAGCAAAGCTATTCATAAAACTGGCCTCCCAAATCAAATACCGGTCACTTTTTACGCCTGATGATTCTATTCATTACTGGTCGACTTCTGGTCTGTTTTATTTATATCGTCTTATATACCTATTATTTATTACAGACGATATAAATAAACAGACCATAGTCGAGCAACCCTTTACGGTGGCCGCCTAAAGAGTCATGGTTAATAAAACTAGTAATGATTAAATTCAACATGCGTAAAAAGTTCCCGGGAACTAATTTTAGTATCCAGCTTGTGCCTTGTCCGACCGCGATTAAATTATGTCGGGGCTCTCTAATTTGACCTTGAACCTATTCATAACTACCAAGGTGTATTCGAGTGGGATATCACGGACACAACACATGTATTTGCATGTTTACATTATTTCCATTGACTCAGTAGCAATAGTTCGACTTCAAAGAGATTATATTTACGACGCAATAATCCATTTTAACCCAGCTTTTTTTCGTATAAGATATCATTTGTGGATAGGCGACTAACGGAGAGTAAGTTTCAAAAATTAATTGCTTGTAGATTTTTAATTTCATTTATTAACAATGTAAGATAGCAATACAAAAAAAATGCATCTTTGGGTGTAGATTGTGTTACTGGTTCGATTATTGCAATAAAATTGAAATGCACATAACCAGATTTGAATAAAATTTTCTATTTATAATTTCCCCCTTGATGCATGTCAGATGTTCCTTTAAAATATAAATTAATTTTCTATACAAAGTAAAAAAGAAAAAAAAAAACTGAAAAACCAAAAACATGCATATTTCATTTTATTTAGTTGAATTATTGTACAAATTAGATACCGTACATTTCAAACAAAAGAACTGAGCATTATAGAATATGGAAAGCTTCTTTTTTCGCACTCGTATACAGGTAAAGGCCTCGACGTCTTCGGCGTCTCGCCCTTCACCTGTATACTCGTGCGGAAAAGGAAGCCTCCCAGATCCAATAAAGGACAGTTCTTTTGTTTGAAATGTACGGTATCCTATGCTTAGCTCACTTTGCCAAAGGCAATGTGAGCTTTTGCCGTCACTTGGCGTCCGTCGTCCGTCGTCCGTTAAATGTTCACGTTTTAATTTCCCCTTTGAAACCACCCTGTCAAATGAATTGAAACTTGGTAGGCACCATCTATGGAAGGTCCTTTATAAAGATTTCTCATTTTATCCCGATCCATTAACAAACATGGCCACCACAGGCAATTCTTGTTTCTGATTGGCCGATTTTTAAAAATCTTCTAATCTGAAACCGCGTGGCCAAATGAACCGAAACTTGGTAAGAAGCATCAATGGAAGGTCTTGTATAAAGATTGCCCATATCGTCCCGATCCGTTAGCAAACATGCGGTCACAGACCATTCTTGTTTCTGATTGGTTGATTTTTAAAAAAAATCTTCTCTGAAACCGCCTGGCCAAATGAATCAAAACTTGGTAGGAGGCATCCTTGGAAGGTCACGAATAAAGATTGCTCATTTAGTTCTGATCCGTTAACAAACATGGCCACCACATGCCATTCTTGTTTCTGATTGGTTGATTTCTAAAATATCTTCTCCTCTGAAACCACTTTCCCAAATGAACTGAAATTTGGTAGGTAACATCTATGGAAGGTCCTCTATTAACAGTGCTCATTATGTCCTGATCCATTAACAAACATTGCCGCCACAGGCAATTCTTTTTTTCTGATTGACCGATTTTTAAAAATCTTCTCGTCTGAAACCGCTTGGCCAAATGAAACAAAATTTGGTAAGAAGCATTAATGGAAGGTTCTCTATAAATAATGCTCATGTTGTCTAGATTCATTAACAAACATGGCCGCTACAGGCCATTCTTGTTTCTGATTGGTTGATTTCTAAAAATTCTTCTCTCAAACGCCTGGCCAAATGAATCAAAACTTGGTAGGAAGCATCCTTGGAAGGTCCTGTATAAAGATTACTCATTTATTTCTGATCCGTTAACATACATCGCAACCACAGGCCATTCTTGTTTTTGATTGGTTGATTTCTAAAATATCTTCTCCTCTGAAACCACTTACCCACATGAATTGAAATTTGGTAGGAAGCATCTATGGAATGTTCCCTATAAAGATTGTTCATTTCGTCCCGATCGATTAACAAACATGGCCACCACAGGCCATTCTTGTTTCTAATTGATTGATTTCTAAGAAAGTCTTCTCATCTAAAACCACTCGGCCAAATGAATCAAAACTTGGTTGGAAACACCATTGGAAGGTCCTCTATAACGAATGCGCATTTAGTTGCAATCCGTTCACAAACATGGCCGCCACAGGCCATTCTTTTTTCTGATTGGTTGATTTCTAAAAAAACATCGCCTCTGAAACCGCTTTCCTAAATGAAGTGAAATTTGGTAGAAAGCATGTATGGAACGTTCTCTATAAAGATTGCTCATTTCGTTCCGATTCGGTAGCAAACATGGTTGCCACAGGTAATTCTCGTATCAGATTGGTCGACTTTTAAAAATATTCTTCCCTGCAACTGCTTAGCCAATTGAATCGAAACTTGGTGGGAAGCATCTATGGAAGGTCCTCTATAAAGATTGCTAATTTCATCCCGATCTGTTTACAAACATGGCTGACGTAGGCAATTATTGTTTCTGGTTGGTTGATTTCGAAAGATCTTCTCTGAAATTGCTTGGCCAAATGAACCGAAATTTAGTGGGAAGCAACACATATATTCCGCAATGGCTAACAAAATCATAGGAGCTACCTCAAACTCAAAGCGACTGTTTTATAGGCAAGTATTTCTTCGTTTTTATTTCTAAGGATCTTGTAGGTCTCTAAGTTTAGTAATAATATTTGTTCAAAGCACGATACAGCTGAAATATTGCTAAAGTTGCCGTTAATAATCAATCAACCAAAGCTTGTGACGTGCAATTCCAATTATTCACTTATGGTGGTACCATACACTTCAGGTAAAATTTGAGCTGCTCCTTTAATTCTCTTATTTTTTGGCAGTGTGTTTGAATATATCCACTGTAATAAATATCAAAATTTTAACAAATCCATCCAACAGACTCAGAGCTATGAATTCGCTAACCACATACATTTTGTATCAGCTTTTCCCCCTGTGATTTTAATCACCGAGATGCTTGAAACCTGCATACAATCATATGATCAAAACGGTCAACTGATTTTAAAGAGTTATCTCCCTGTAGTGTATGGTACCCCCTTGAGCATGTTTTAATAGTCTGTGAATGTATCGGTGACCTTCGTCCGACATTCTACAATGTAAACAAGTAATGTAATGTATTTACAAATGTCGCAAGCAACATAATTTTTAAATTTTTAAAAGAAATTAATGTATATAATACAAAGTTAGATTAGATAGCATATGCTCTAAATATACGTTTTATATTTTTAATGTTTCTTTTTATTTGTATATATAATCCAATTGTTTTATAGACAGGTATGTTTTATTTTTAATGGTCTTGTAGGTATCTTAAAGTTAATATTACAATTTGTTCACGCTACGCTATAGCTAAAATATTGCTAAGGTTGGCGTTCAGCACTAACCAATCAATCATTCCCGCGACTTCAAATAGTTTTAGCCTTTTCAATTGTCAAGTGCAACCTCTGACATAATCTTCACATTGTGGAAGGAAATTAGTACTTGGTAGAAGTAGAACAACCTCTGACATAATGTTGACATTGTGGAAGGAAATCAGTACTTGGTTAAAGTAGAACAACCTCTGACATAATCTTGACATTGTTGAAGGCAGTCAGTACTTGGAAGAAGTAGAACAACCTCTTACATAATCTTCACATTTTGGAAGGAAATCAGAACTTGGTTGAAGTAGAACAACCTCTGACATAATCTTCACATTGTTGAATGCAGTCAGTATTTGTTTATGTTTGAATTGTTATTTTCGTTGTGAAGCCTCTGCTAAAAATAAGACCAATATAGAAAGCCAAGTATCCACATTTTTGTACATAAGTTATATGCTATAACAAACATAATATACTCTTTGCTTATGTACGTCCACATTACAACTGGTTGAGTATTATAGCTAGAGACATGTGTTGACTATTTATAGGCAGTTACAGTACAATAACATATTAGTGATAGAGGACAACACTTTCAACAATCTACCACGTTTGTACCGGCTGTGAGTATCATTTAATATAATTTTGTCAAAGGTATAACTCTATTTTATTAGCCGAGTTGCAACGAAGTTGCAGTCGCCATACGTTTTGGTGTAAGGCGGACGGGAGGATGGGTGGGCGTATGCTAGGCTATCTTCGTTAACGCGATAGCGCTCTTAGTTTTTGGCCGATCAACATCATTTTTGGTAGGAAGCATTATTACACTATTAATTAGAGCGAGTTCGAAATGCAGATTAATCTATTGTTTTTGTTTTGTAAAATCCTTGTTTTTTTTTAATTGAAAAAGTACATATTTTGAGAGTTCCACATTTCCCTGAAACCACAAAAGATAGAAACTAAATATTTGGTATGGGTGGAGATGCCAATGTGAAGTTGTGCATTCAACATTTGTATCCCTCGGGCTGGGCCGCACCCTGCTGGGGAATATGCATAAACAAAATGTGACCGAGATCCCCACCCTAAACCATATATATGTATGATCAGGGTGACTAGGCAAATTAAATGCATTATAGCTCAGGCCCCGGGGTCATACACCACCTCCTACCTGAAGTGAGCTTTTTAATGGTTGAGATCCCAACCCCTAAACCATATATATTTATGATCAGGGTGACTAAGCAAATTAAATGCCTTATAGTTCAGGCCCGATGGGTCATGCATGTACCCCATACCCTACCTGAAGTGAACTTGTTAATGGTTGAGATCCCCACCCCTGTACCATATATATTTATGATCAGGGTGACTAGGCCCTTGGGGGAGGGGGGTCATACCCCACCCCCTACCTGAAGTGAACTTTTAATGGTTGAGATCCTCACCCCTAAATTAAATTGTAGTGATATAGTGGTAATATAGATATAGTTGAAAGTAAAAGATATCAATGAACGGATTGTTCACCTGGATTTGTCTACGACAAGAAGACAAACAAATCACAAATAATTAAACCACAATTCCTGAACGTATTTTGGTCGTAGTTTCATTTAATATTACTTCGAATATCAAATATGTATTGTTTCAGAAATACCAGAGGGCCAATGTCCATAATGAGTTAAGGGCCTGGATAAATCAATGAGTGGGTAGTTGGATTACTTAACAACTCATACAAGCCTGTCACCAATATGGCGTTGGTTCATGCCCAGCTTTGTAAATTACAAAAATGTGCACTCGACTCGCATCTGAAAGTGATAAACTTTACCAGTTGCTTGTCCATGCTCCAGCTTCTTCCACAAATAAAACTGGTCGCCATGATATAGCTGAAATATTGCTGAAAGTGGCATTAAATACAAAAAAATTAAAGAAAATCAACCAATGAATTAAAAATACATTTGTTGACTATTTAAAGAGAGTTACAGTACAATGACATATCAGTGATAAAGAACAACACTTTCAACAATCTACCAAAGCTACGATATCTGTGAATATCATTTAGTGTGATTTGTAGAGATGTATAACCACATAATGTTTTTTTTAAATGAAATGTAATATAGATATAGTTGGGCTTTAGTTATCAAAATGAAAGATGCTTCGAACACATTTTATGCTGGTTTTCACTTATTTTTGTTCTTCAAGTTACAATGAATTGAAAAATTGTCAATAATGATCAAATCTTATCCCATACTGATTGATTGATTGATGTTTGGCAGCTAAACATTCCCGTGACAAATATGTTATTCATATTTAGGAGGAGAACGAGTTCACTAATATATAATTATTATACAGAAATACAGACATTACGTATTTTCATCAATCGATATCTGCCACCAAGGAAGGTGCAAGGTAAGGACTATGGACTGTGAACTGGAAACCGTCTTTACTGACCAGTTCATATAAATACATCGTTGTCTTACATGATAAAATATATTGTATACAGATGTTTTGATATCTTCATTTTTTTCTTACCATGGTGGCCTATATGCTCAATTATTTATTTATTTATAATGAATTTAGGATGCTGGACAACAAATCTTTTAGAAAGTGTGTTTGTTTTGTTGCAGCTACATTTACGAGATCAAAATTTAATTGAGAATTCATGTACTTATGTATTAGGTTGAAAGATTTTGCCCCCATTTCTACCATTTCTGATTATATACTGGAGCTGTTCTAGCTCTGTGTGTTTTTTGTGTTTTTTATTTCATCAATCAGGAACGTTCTGAGACTTACTACATACTTAATTTATTGTATTTGATATATGACGTTGAAAAGGAACTACACACAGTATCACAGATTTAAACTTAGTTTGATTGTATTTGTGTATTGTTTGTATTACAGGTATTTGCATCACAATAAAATCACATCAATCAAATCAGGAACGCTCAACAACTTGACGAACCTTTATCGGCTGTAAGTATTCCTCTTATTTTATTTCATATTGTAACTTACACTCTTTGTATAACATGTACAAATAAAACATAAAACATACTTGTCTATAAAACAAACGGATAACATGTACAAATAAAACATAAAACATACTTGTCTATAAAACAAACCGATAACATGAACAAATAAAACATAAAACATACTTGTCTATAAAGGAGTTCACTAATGTATAATTATTATACAGAAATACAGACTTTACGTATTTTCACCTGACAGTTCTTTATCGGGAGAGCATCAATCAACATCTGCCACCTGGGAAGGTGCTAGGTAAGGACTATGGACTGAGAACTGGAAGCCGTCACTAGTAACCAGTTCATATAAATACATCGTTTGCTTACATGACAAAATATATTTGTATACAGTTGTTTTGATATCTTCAATTATTTCTTACCATGATGGCCTTTATGCTCAAATGTTTGTTTATTTATAATCAATTTATGATGTTGGACAACAAATCTTTTACAAAGTGTGTTTGTGTTTTTGCAGCTACATTTACCAGATCAAAATTTAATTGAGAGTTCATGTACTTATGTATTAGGTTTAAAGATTTTGCCCCCATTTCTACCATTTCCGATTAATATACTGGAGCTGTTGTAGCTGTGGTTTTTTTGTATTTTGTATTTCATCATTCGGGAACGTTCTGAGACTTACTACGTACTTAATTTATTGTATTCAATATATGACGTTGAAATACAACTACACACAATATCACAGATTTAAACTTAGTTTGATTGTATTTGTGTATTGTATATATTGCAGATATTTGCATCATAATAAAATCACATCAATCAAATCAGACATGTTCAACAACTTGACGAACTTTTATTGTTTGTAACTATTCCACTTATTTTATTTCATTATGGAGCTTACGCTACTTGTATATGTACAATGCATCTATATTAAGAAGAATTTATGCAAAATATTTAAATTCCACAACACAATAAAATACCTTTTTGTAATTCTAATCAAACATACAAGTAGAGTATAACAGGCAAAGATTGAGCACATTTAATAATTGAATCTGATTTGAAACCTATTTAAGTAAATACCTGCATTAATTAGAATGGGTTGTTTATTTTGTTTCTAGCAAGAATATAAATACATTTTATTGAAGCAAATTAAAATACCACAATATTTTGTTATAAGTATTGCTTAAATTGTAGAGATATAGTAGTAATATAGTTATAGTTAAAAGTAATAGATATCAATGAACGGATTGTTCACCTGGGTTTGTCTACGAAGAATTAAACAACAACTCCTGTACGTTATTCGATCGTAGCTTCATTTAATATTATATCGAGTATCACATATGTATTGCTTAATACATACTAGAAGGCCAATGATTTGATAAATACATTTGTTGACTATTTATAGAGAGTTACAGTACAATGACATATCAGTGATAGAGAACAACACTTTCAACAATTTACCAAACTTACGCTTTCTGTGAGTATCCTTTAGTATTATTTGTAGAGATGTATAACCACATTATGTCATATATAAATAAAAGTAATATAGATATAGCTCGACTTTAGCTGTCAAAATGAAAGATGCTTCGAACACATTTTATGCTTGTTTTCACTTATTTTTGTTCTTCAAATTACAATGAATTGGAAAATTGTTAATAATGATCAAACCTTATCCTATACTGATTGATTGATTGATTGATTGATGTTTGGTAGCTTAAGGATCCCGTGCCAAATATTTAATTCATATGCAGTACGAGAAGGAGTTCACTAATGTATAATTATTATACAGAAATACAGACTTTACGTATTTTCACCTGACAGTTCTTTATCGGGAGAGCAGTAATCAGCATCTGCCATCTGGGAAGGTGATAGGTAAGGACTATGGACTGAGAACTGGAAGCCGTCACTAGTGACCAGTTCATATAAATACATCGTTGGCTTATATGACAAAATATATTTGTATACAGTTGTTTTGATATCTTCAATTATTTCTTACCAGGATGGCCTTTATGCTCAAATGTTTGTTTATTTATAATCAATTTATGATGCTGGACAACAAATCTTTTACAAAGTGTGTTTGTGTTTTTGCAGCTACATTTACCAGATCAAAATTTAATTGAGAGTGCATGTACTTATGTATTAGGATTAAAGATGTTGCCCCCCATTTGTACCATTTCCGATTATATACTGGTGCTGTTCTAGGTGTGTTTTTTGGTATTTTTCATTTCATCATTCAGTAACGTTCTGATACTTACTACATACTTAATTTATTGTATTTAATATATGACGTTGAAATACAACTACACACATTATCACAGATTTAAACTTAGTTTAATCTCATATGAAGACTTTCAGTTTAAAATGTAAAGATCAGACATTTTGATACAATTTCACTAAAATAAGTTTGTAAGGTAGACAATTTAATTATTTGTGTATTGTTGTAAATGGGACATGTAAGATTGCACGTTTTCAAAATGGCGTTTCGTTCAAGCTAAACCCCTTAGATACGACTGATAGATTGAGAATGTTACATAGATTAGTTAGCAAACAAATCCTACGATACAAACCAATTGCAATATAATTAGTCATTCCTATTATGAATCAAATCAAGAACTTTTGAAGACTTAATACATACTTATTTAACTTTATTCGATGTATTTTGTTCACAATAACTACACACAGTGTCAAAATTTAATTTGTTTGATTTTATTTGCTTATTTGTGTTTATCTTGCACCTTTTTGACTTCCAATAAAATCACATCAATCAAATCAGACATGTTCAACAACTTGCAGAACCTTGATCGTTTGTAAGTATTCCTCTTATTTATTGCATTCTGTAACTTACAATATATGTATAATTTATATAGTTTATGAACAATTTACGCAAAATATTTAAATTCCACAACAAAATAAATTAACTTTTATATTTCTAATCAAACATACAAGTACAATGTAATAGGTAAAGATTGAAGGAATTCATTTATTGAACCCACTATGATACCAATTTTTGTAAATATCTACAATAATTAGAATGGATTGTGCATTTCTTTCTTATGAAGAATACAAATACATTTGATTAAAACAACCCTAAATTACGCATTATTTTGCTATATGTATTGTTTAAGACAGAATAGAAAGCTACAGATTAAATCAAGTGTAAAAAAAAGACATTTGTTGACTATTTATAGGTTGCTAAGTAGCAATGACATATCAGTGATAGAGGACAATGCTTTCAACAATCTACCAAACTTAACATATCTGTGAGTATCATTTAGTTATGTTATAGGAGTTGTCTTTGCATATAAAACAAGTTGATGAAAATGTGCCCTCCGAACTCTACAGATATTTCATCCATAATGAACTGCAACGCAGTAGTTCTAACGATTGTCGTAGACAAATGTGTGTGGGTACCCAATTCGAACACAATCAAAATCAATTTAAAGTTCATGTACATATGTGTTAGAGGTAAAGACTTTGCCCATGTATCTACTATTTTACCATTAAATATAACAGCTTTTCTGACGATGTTGTATATTTAGGAGATAACTGTATTGTATTTTAAGCTTTCAAGATGTAAATTATAAAATTGTGTTTACCTAGTGACGCGTAGAGGAGCTAGGTAAATGAATATTTGCGACTGTAAAACCAAGATTCACGTCCGCAAAGCTTAAAAATCACATAAATTAAAATTCCGCGATATGTTGTTGACGACTTTGGCCATAAACAACATGATATCATATGAATATTTCAGTTTAAGACGTAAAAATCAGACGTTTTGATAAAATTTCACTAAAATAAGTCTGCAAGGTAGGCCATTTAATTATTTGTGTATTGTTTTAAATGGGACATATAGGATTGCACGTTTTCAAGATGGCGTATCGTTCAAGCTAAACCCCTTAGATACGACTGATAGATTGAGAATTTTACATAGATTAGTTAGCAAACAAATTCTACGATACAAACCAATTGCAATATAATTAGTCATTCCTATTATCAATCAAATCAAAAACTTTTGAAGACTTATTACATACTTGTTTAACTCTATTCAATGTATTTTGTTCACTATAACTACACACAGTGTCAAAATTTAATTTGTTTGATTTTATTTGCTTATTGTGTTTATCTTGCAGCGTTTTGACTCACAATAAATCCACATTATTCAAATCAGACATGTTCAACAACTTGCAGAAGCTTGATACGTTGTAAGTATTCCTCTTATTTATTGCATTCTGTAACTTACAATATATGTATAATTTATCTAGTTTATGAACAATTTACGCAACATATTTAAATTCCAAATCAAAATAAATTAACTTTTATATTTCTAATCAAACATACACGTACAATGTGATAGGTAAAGATTGAAGGAATGCATTTATTGAACCCACTATGATACTAATTTTTGTAAATATCTACATTAATTAGAATGGATTGTGTATTTCTTTCTTATGAAGAATAAAAATACATTTGTTTAAAACAACCCTAAATTACGCATTATTTTGTTAAATGTATTGTTTAAGACAGAATAGAAAGCTACAGATTAAATCAAGTGTAAACTAAAGACATTTGTTGACTCATTATAGGTTGTTAAGCAGCAATGACATATCAGTGATAGAGGACAATGCTTTCAACAATCTACCAAACTTAAAATCTCTGTGAGTATCATTTATTTATGTTATAGGAGTTGTATTTGCATATAAAACAAGTTGATGAAAATGTGCCTTCCGAACTCTACAGATATTTCATCCATAATGAACTCCAACACAGTAGTTCTAACAATTGTTTTAGACAAATAAGTGTGGGTACCCAATTCGAACACAATCAAAATCATTTTAAAGTTCATGTACATATGTGTTAGAGGTAAAGACTTTGCCCCTGTATCTACTATTTTACCATTAGATATAACAGCTGTTCCGACGATGTTGTATATTTAGGAGATAACTGTATTGTATTTTAAGATTTCAAGATGTAAATTATAAAATTGTGTTTACCTAGCGACGCATTGATGAGCTAGGTAAATGAATATTTGCGACTGTAAAACCAAGATTCACGTCCGCAAAGCTTAAAAATCACATAAATTAAAATTCTGCGAAATGTTGTTGACGACTTTGGCCATAAACAAAATGATCTCATATGAAGACTTTCAGTTTAAGACGTAAAGATCAGACGTTTTGATAAAATTTCACTAAAATAAGTCTGCCAGGGTGTCCATTTAATTATGTGTGTATTGTTGTACATGGGACATATAGGATTGCACGTTTTCAAGATGGCGTATCGTCCAAGCTGAGCCCCTTATATACGACTGATATATTGAGAATTTTACATAGATTAGTTAGCAAACAAATCCTACGATACATACCAATTGCAAAACAATTAGTCATTCCTATTATCAATCAAATCAAGAACTTTTGAAGACTTATTACATACTTATTTAACTTTATTCAATGTATTTTGTTCACTATAACTACACACAGTGTCAAAATTTAATTTGTTTGATTTTATTTGCTTATTTGTGTTTATCTTGCAGCTTATTGTCTTCCAATAAAATCACATCAATCAAATCAGACATGTTCAACAACTTGCAGAACCTTAATACGTTGTAAGTATTCCTCTTATTTATTGCATTCTGTAACTTACAATATATGTATAATTTATCTAGTTTATGAACAATTTACGCAAAATATTTAAATTCCACAACAAAATAAATTAACTTTTATATTTCTAATCAAACATACAAGTACAATGTAATAGGTAAAGATTGAAGGAATTCATTTATTGAACCCACTATGATACCCATTTTTGTAAATATCTACATTAATTAGAATGGATTGTGTATTTCTTTCTTATGAAGAATAAAAATACATTTGTTTAAAACAACCCTAAATTACGCATTATTTTGCTATATGTATTGTTTAAGACAGAGTAGAAAGCTACAGATTAAATCAAGTGTAAACTAAAGACATTTGTTGACTATTTATAGGTGGTTAAACAGCAATGACATATCAGTGATAGAGGACAATGCTTTCAACAATCTACCAAACTTACAATCTCTGTGAGTATCATTTAGTTATGTTATAGGAGTTGTATTTGCATATAAAACAAGTTGATGAAGATAATATGGTACAAATGTGCCACAACCAACCATATTATATTAATATAAAAATGCCTATACAGCTTTTCATGAACAAACCATAATCAAATGATGTCTGATGAGATATAATAATATTGACAACTATAAGTTCTAATGAACATATTAATTATAAATTGAAAAACGAAAATAATGTATGTAAATACAAACAATGGATAGACTATAGTGAAAAAAGCCCGGCATTGCTTAATCGTGTAATGCGATGTATGTAGCACGTGATCAAACACAATATTGTTTACCTTCTTTTGTCACTGCCAACCGCCGCTCTGACACTCTTTGCATAACATTCCCGATTTATTTAGATGTACGAGATCAGGGCACATTGAATTTGCAGTGTTCTTCCACATACCCCGATGTTCCCAATAAGTAATATTCTTTTTGTTTTTCAAATCAGCTTTTAATTGTTTGATTACTTTATTAACCTTGTCATTGTAATTTGACCCTGACCATTCGGAATACCTCGGGAGTAGCTGACCAATGATCACGTGATGCATATTGTAGACAGTAATAACGTAATTGAAAAATGCCACAATGTCGCGGACCAGTTTTTCCGGGATATCCTCCCGTGATAAATCGTTACCACCTATTTGCAAAAATACACTTTGTGGATTGAAAGAATTAAAAACCTGCATATAATCTTCTCTTTGAATACACTTTGGTCCAGGGCGTAACGTACCACCGCCAATTCCCATAAATTCAACTTGAATTTATGTGCCGTCAAAGCCTAAATTATACCAACCCAAACTACGATATTCATTTGTAAACGATTCCAATCTGTGTATGAATGAATGACCAAATACTAAAACCTTCTGGACCATTTGGTAAGCAAAGGACGAATAGCAAAATTATTATTGCTAAAAAGTTATAAATGGCTTATACCTTCTGAACGAATCCGCAATATACTCCAACAAACAATGGACAAATCCAAGAATCGCCAGACACAAAACAGCAGTGCAAATTATTGAAATCTATTAACAATTCTTGGAGCATAAATGATGGCGTTTATCCTTTGCAGACCAAATGGCTAATTAAAGCGCGGTCATAGCATGCGGCCCAAATATCGTAAGCTTAAAGCTGATTGGCTATCATAGCTTTGTTTGACCAATGAATATTGATCTACACCTTAAACACGCACTGATCATTCCATCCTTGACCGCTTGGTATCAATTATCTTCTGGAAATTTACCAACTTCAGATAAGCTTTCTATGTAATAGAATACTCTAGCTACCGAAAACAAATTTCCAAGTGTGTAAATTTGCAGCCAAAAATATTTTTATTTACAATAAATTAATTGTTTGTCAGCCAAATTTACCAGGACAAAAACTCAAGCTGAAGAACTTAATGACGACAATACCATACCATATGTGTCTGCCTCCATTCCAAGGAGTCTGGATTCCTCGGAAATTTTGGCATCCAAAATAAAGTACGAAAGTCATTATATTACTCTTTAATGAGAAATTCATTAATGACATGAATAACTTTTGATTAGCCAACATGTCCTCTTTGTCGTAACTAGTAATTTAGTATGTAGGATTACCAGAATTTTTTGGAATGAAAAGTTCTTTGATTAAAGCACAAACACCCACTGTTTACGATGTCCGATTTAATGTGATGGCCATGATGCTCAAATTTAAGTTTCATTGATAATTAATTTATGACGCTGGATGACTATTACTTAAGAAACATACGTGCGTGTGTTTTTGCAGCCAATTCTTACACAATCAAAATCAGAGGTAGCTACTTTCCCCATGTGCCTATGCTTTTCCGATTATTTACTGGAGTTGTTCTGACAGTGTGGTGTAATTAGTTTTTCATTTTATCAATCAAGTCATCAATAATCAAGACTTATTAATAACTTATTATACTCTATTCAATGTCTTACTTTGAAATGTCACCACCATGAAAAGTTATTTGATTAGAGCACAAGCATGCGCTGTTTGTGACGTCCAATATAACATGATGATCATGATGCTCAAATTTAAGTTTCATTGATAATCAATTTATGATGCGGGATGACTAGTATTTAAGAATAATATGTGCATGTGTGTTTTTGTAGCCAATTCTAACACAATCAAAATCAGAGGTAGCTGCTTTGCCCATGTGCCTATGCTTTTCCGATTATATACTGGAGTTGTTCTGACAGTGTGGTGTAATTAGTTATTCATTTTATCTATCAAATCATCAATCATCAAAAAGACTTATAAAACAACTTGTTATACTTTATTCAATGTCTTACATTGAAATGTCACCACATAGAGTATGCAAGTTTCAAGTACTGATATATACTTTTATCTTGCAGTTATTTGTATAACAATAGAATCACATCAATCAAATCAGACATGTTCAACAACTTGACAAACCTTAAAAAGCTGTAAGTATTCCTCTTATTTTATTCCATGTTGTCACTAACAAAACATGTATTCTACAATTGATCTAGATTAAGAACTATTTACACAACATATTCAAATTAGTTTTGTTTAAGCATATTGTATTTGCCAATTAAATAGACAAAATGTATTAGTCACAAGTTACACACACTTATGAAGTCTTCTCTAAATTACAACTTGCTACATTAAATAGGTACTTCAAAGACATGCAACTACTATATATAGCACTAATAACCAATTGATGATGAATATTCATAGACTGAAGGACAAATTAAGATGGATTCATATGATGTACATGTTCACCCAATTCATTTCAGTGATAAGGAATCTTATTGAATATTTAATATAATCAAAAAGATAATACAATTGCGTTCATATGTTAAATTGGCATTGTCACATTTAAGGTTGTAGGCTTGGGGTATGGGAGACAACCCTATTTTCATTGTCTTCTCGACTATATGGTCACCTGTGTGTTTGAAAATCCCCCCACAATTCCAAGCTTCTTTGCAACACAGATTGTTTACATTGGATAGGGGCAGTATTTAAAAAAACATTATTTTTATAAACTTTCTATAGCTGTACTCCTTGTCTTTTTATATCTTAATGCTGCCAATAAAAGTGTGTTGCTATTATTATATACTTATATGCTTTTGCCCACAAAATATCATTGAAATATATCTTTCAAGAAAAAAATGCTATCGAAATATGTTGTTAAAAATACCAGGAGCATAACACATTTTGTGTGACAAACTTTTTTTGCAATGAATTTCAAGGTTTGTCAAGTGAAAAATATTAAATATATACATCAGATCTAGATATAATGAAACTATAGTACAATTGCGTTATTCGTCAGGAAATCACTTACCCCGGATGATGATTTATTAAGATGATATAGTCACGTTGAAAAACTTAATACTAAAATATATTGGTATGAAAAAAAAATCAATATATTGAAAAGAAAGTGTCATGTTGGAATAAATGTAGTGTTTTAAGAAGAGATATTGAAACTATATGATGTATGTTTCATGAAAAACATTTACATTGCCCCATCAACATGTTTACACCGTTCTGACCTTCACATAATTATTATGTGACCCGAAAATGTCAGGAGGGTAAACAAGATATGCTTACATTGTGGTCATATTATATATACATTTGTTATATCTTGCTGAATTTGTATTATTTTACTGCAGTTCATGACAGTCTGTGACTATTAGTAACACTCATATCACTACAGAACATGACAATAAATCATCTTACTTTTTAGTTTTGGCTTGTCTAATTTTAATATAATTCCACTGTTGCATATAATGTTAAATTTCGTTGGTCAACCTCATGCCAGCTGAATTTTTATACATCTATAAATAATAGTGGCTATGTTCAAGGAATTTATGCATTGGGTAAAAACACCATCTCACTCACAAATTGTACTTCTTTTTCAGTTTGCAGGTGAAATATAAAATTCTCACATGTATAAATTCCCTCAAAATAACCTATTCTCCTAAAATTTGATTTCTGACAGTTTGAGAAAGTTTCATATTTCAGAAAACAGAGAAAAAAAGTGTTCAACGATTGATATAGCAGGTGTAAATTAATTTTATGGTGGTAAAAAAATGGAAAACTATGTTTGGGGACATTTTTGTGTGTGTGTAAATATCTGATCCTCTCTGTCCCACTTAAAACAGCTTTACTTAATTATATATGACAACTAACGAATAACCAGAATCAAATGAATACAACTGGAGCACAAAATCTGAAGGAATTTAGCAATGCAGCTGGGTGGCTGTCTGGTTTTTTATAATGAATTAATCAAGTAGAGTCAAACTTAAACCACCCATCCTCCTTCCCCAACCGACTTGAAAATATAAAAGACAATTACAGTAATTTGGATATCCACTATGACAAATATAAGAATTCAAAAGCTTTCTGTTATTGGTATCTAGTTTTTCTTTTATCTCACAAATAAAGAAGCAGCAAATGCTCAGTGTGTAATAACTTCCCTCCACAATTACATTTTTTCTAAGTGTCATTCATGAAAAACATAATTTTAAATATCTTAAAAATCCGACGGTAAAAGTTTGTAAAATTTGTTGCAATGATATCTATATCTATATTCTTTACTGTGACAATTTTTGGTGGAAATTAATCTACAGGATTTTCTTAATTCAGATTGTTAATACCAGGGTGGTATCGCAGGGCATCCCATCTTTTTTCCAATTTCAACTGCTTTGAACATGATTATCTCCAAACAGGATATTCATATATGCTATCTGTGTCATATTTATTTAACAATAACACTCTGAAGTGTATTAAAGACAACATATTCCCTTTCAACCAGAAATATATGTGAATATCTGTTAGAAGCTTTCTAAACTAGTATTACCATCTGGGGTCAAGAATACTTCCAAAATTGCTATATTTAGAATGTGTTATGGAGGAAGCGGCACGGTGAAATGTCTTGAAACTTTGGCTGATAATGTATTTAGACATAACTATTCAATGATGCAATTTAAAAAAAAGAACTATGGGAACATTTTGTGGTTACCCAGGACTACGTACACCATTAATATCTAGAGTATAGCAGGTTGTAACCATGTTGATATGACCTATCAATGTAGTTCTAGCTTCTAAGTATATTGGACAATCTAAAAAGAAATGTTTTAAATTTTCAAGGGCAGCTCCACATCGACAAGATGTGTCAGCTAGAATTCTAACTCGAAATAAATCATAATTCAAAAACGAAGCTGGACTTCTTAGATGGGTTAAAATAATATTTATTTTTTATTTATATAATGATGTTTAGGAATAGCATGATTTTCAGTTTCATCGATTTTCTTTAATTCTGATTTGAATATTGATATGGAATCAATGTTTCGAATAGTGTCATTTAAACTATTCCATATTTTTATTGTGGAGGAGATAAAAGAACCTATAGTTGAGGACAGTCTACAGAAGGGTAAAATAATATCATTCCCATATCTCATGGGATGCAGTGATATACTTTGTATGGTGGGGGCAATCAATATGCAAAGATAATTAGGAGTATTTCTATTACCATATTTTAAGAACGTTGCCTTCTCTTCCGTCCCACAGATAGTAATTCACAACATGTCTCGATATAATTAAAAAATATCAGTATTTCTGAAAATAAGCAAGCCTGTAACAATTCTGACAGCTTCAAGTTGAAGTTGTTCCAGTTTTTGTGAATTTGCAATCCCACAATTATCTCATAGTTCACATGCATATTCAAAGAGTAGTCTAAATATACACAAGATATAGCTTAGCTAAATTAGTGCGACTAAGACGGTACGTCAATCTACATAGAATGTTTTGATAGACCACTAAATATTATAAACATGTGTATTCCAATTAGCATCGTTGCAAAATGAAAAACCTGAGTGTTTATGAGAAGTGGTAGTTGGCACACATTTACCATTAAAAGAGAAATCAAGATGTTCTGGATTGCTACCATTACAGAAAATCATGATTTCTGTTTTGTCAGGATTAAATGACGTAAGACACTTTTTTGACCATATGTCCATTTCATTTAAATCATGATCAATTACATTTTTCAACTGCATTGTGTTAAACCAATTAATCGAATTCCCAGTTTTAGCATATGTTTTCATTGTATGTAATATATAAAATACCAAGCTTTATCGAATGCATTAGAAAAGTCACAAAATACAAAACAATGTGCTTCCTTATTCTCCAATGAATTTAAAATGATATTACAAATTTCTAATAACTGATGTACTGTTGAATGCCTGGGAAGAAAACTGGATTGATATTTATATATATAAGTTTATTTTGGTAGAGACAGTTATAAACATGGTTGTATATAATTTCCTCCATTATCTTCCCAATAACAGCTTATAAGTGATATTGACTTGTAATTAGACGGCAATGAAGAATTCCCCCTTTTTAAATACTGCAATAACATGATATAGTTTCCACTTTGTTGGAGAGATTTATTGAATATTATTTGCAAAGGTAATGCTATTTTACTTGGACATAGATTTAACATTTTGTGGCAGATGACATCAAGTCCTGATTCCTTATTTGCATAAAGAATTTGAATTATGTCAGAAATTTCTTTGACACTTACATTAAGATCAGTTATATTATTATTTTTGTCTATTCTGTATCGGGATTTGGATATAAAACTAAAGAACTTGTTTAGCAAATCACATTTTTCCTTGTCATTATAAACAAATTCTTCTGAATTTTGATAATTGAAAATGCTTTGAAGAGGGAGAAAATTGTCAGATCCTTTATTTCATAAGTTTTATTATTTGATGCATTTTCAAAAATAATGTTCTCTAAGTTGATTTCAATTTTTCTTTTGCGATATAAAAATAAATATTAACCCTGTTTCTCTGTTAATTATATATACATCGTTTTTATGGTTTTTAGCTCACCTGGCCAAAGGCCATGTGAGCTTTTTCCGTCAGGTTTTGTCTGTTGTCCGTCCGTCGTCGTCTGTCGTTTTCACATTTTTATCTTCTCCCAAGAAACCACTGAGCCAATTTAGACCAAACTTTGTTGGAATGGTCCTTGGATGGCCCCCTTTCAAATTTGTGTCCGATAGTTACGTCTCCCATCCAAGATGGCCACCGTTACTAAAAATATAAATTTCTTCAAATGGGCAAAACTTCTATATTTTAAGCCATAATGTGCCTATATTTGAACTGTATAAGCATAATAATGAGCTCTTGAACATATTACGGGATTTTTTATGAACATTGACCTTTTGCCGATTTTGACAGATTATGCAAATTAAGGAAAAAATCATTTAAAAATATTCTTGTCAGAAACCACTTGGCCAATTTCAACCAAGCTTTGTCTGAATGATCGTAAGTGGTGCCCTTTCAAAATTGTGTCAGTCAGCGCCATCCTATATCCAAGTTTCCGCCGTTACCAAAAATAGACATTACATAAAATGGTGAACACTGCTGTATTTGAAGCCATGATGGACTCAAATTTGAACTGTATAAGTATAATTATGAGCTTTTTTAAATATATTCCGGGTTCTTATATGAACATTTAACTGTTGCCAGTTTTGACCGGATATGCAAATTGAGAATAAATAGCAAAACAAATCATTTACAAATCTTCTCGTCTTAAACCACTTGGTCAATTTCAACCAAACTTGGCCTGAATTATCCTTATATGGTGCCCTTTCAAAATTGTGTCTGGCAGCTCCGTCCTATATTCAAGATGGCTTCCATTACTAAAAATATAAATTATGTCAAATGGCCAAGACTGCTGTACTTGAAGCCATGATGGGGTGAATTTTGTACTGTAGGAGCATAATTATATGCTTTTTAGCTCACCTGACCATAGGTTATCTGAGCTTTTACTATCAAATTTCGTCCGTCGTCCATTGTCGTCTGTCATCGTCTGTCATTAGCTTTTCGCATTTTAATCCTCTCTTCAGAAACCACTGAGCCAATTAGACCACACTTGGATGGCCTCTTTACTTACAACATTATTGTCTCCTTTCAAAAATGTTTACGACAGTTTAAGCATCTCGGGGAAAGGCTACCACAGTAAAATTAATTAAATATTTAAAAATCTTCTTCAGAACAATCAATCAAGCAATATTTAATGTAAAACACTGATAAATCACGAGGATTCAAAATTGCATCAATGAAGGGCATAGGACCAATGGGGTCCGAGATCTATGGGCCCAAAGTCTTACATATGATTCAATGGAAAAACCCCTATCAACTGTTTTGTCACAAATTATTAGACCAATTTGAATGAAACTTTGCTATAATGGTCCCCATTCAAAATTATATCCAACCGTTTCAGCTTGCTACGGGAAAGGCCAACAAGGACCCAACAGGGTGAAATTGATTAAATATTTAAAAATCTTAAGGACCAATAATGTTAGTGCAATGATATTTGGTGTCGAACACTGATAGATCATGAGGATTCAAAATTGTATCAGTGAAGTGTAAACTAACTCCCATCAGCTGTCGCCATCACATGGTGTCTGTCATCTGTCCATCATCCACTCATGCGTTGGTAAATAATACTATTCTCTAAACAACACGGCCAATTTGAGCCAGGTGAACGATTACAGGCTCCGGGGAGCCTCTAGCTTTAGCATTTCTTTGCGGAGGTGGTCCCGGAACAGGAAAACTATATTAATTTCCGTAATCGTACTCTGTAGAAGAAAGATAAGGCAAGAACCGAACACAGGAAGCTAGTAAACATAATTTGTTGATATGAATCTACCTGATAATCTACCAGTCCATACAGACACCCTTTCTTGGTATTTAAAAGTCCAATGACAGTCATATAATGCTCTATGCTATTACCCATTTGGATGTAGCATTTCAGGGGTAAAATCGGTACATTAGATATATGTACAAGTACTCACAATGGTATGAATGAGACGATATTTGCATATCGAGAAATTTGTATCACAGATGTCAAATGGGATCTTTATTTGATAGAAAGACAATTGTAGTGTCCGATATTTGTAAACATTTACTTGAATTCAATTTTGTAATTTTGATTCATTATACATAATTTTTTTTTAAATAAAATGCTTAGCAGTCAGACAGATATGGCTGTAATCCAAAGTAGATTTATTGTTTTCTATAATTATAAGGTAAACCGAGTACATTAAAATATATATACTTAGATATGTATGTTTAGAAAAATATTGAGATATATATCTCACAAAATACACAATGCTCATTTCCTAAAATAAGTCATTCAAGAAACACAAATATATTGTACATATCAAATGTATAATACAGGTTAATGATTTTGTGCCCGGTTCATTTTACAAGTTTAGAAGCACATAAAAAATCGTATAAATTCCCTAGCTTTGTGGCAGACGAGATCAAATCTAAATTTGTATGGTACGTTTGTTAGCAATTAAAATTGTTATTCTTTAGATGAAAATCATATTATCATTTTATTTTTATACAGCAAATCGAATAAACCGCACATACTTTTTGTAAACTTTAGGAATGCGTACTTCAATACTTTCATTGCAAAAGATTATCTACATTTTCTGAAGCTGTCAATAATAGGGCCTGGAAGATTTCTACAAAAATACATTAACAGAAAAGGGGAATTTAGTTTATAATTAAATATTAAAATGAAGAGTAACAGTAATTCATATTAATCAACCAACACAACATTATATCAATATTACAGTGCATATTATTCAAATATTTAAACATTTTAATCTTAATAAATACTTCAGATTCCCTATTGGGTCCTTCAATGTCTCTGTATTTTACAAGCCAATAATAAAATTGGGAAGAATTGATTGGTCAGAGTATAATATTGTAAAGAGACATATGAAGGTTTAACCACATATTCACTGGCGTCAATGTGATGTACGTAACTGCAGATGAAGGATACGGATTCAGTTAAGAATTAATATTATGATTTTTGTGAAAATAATGGATTTTTCATCGGTATTTTATATTTTAATTGACGTATCATAAAATATGGAACAGAAATCACTTGTATGACAGCTCTATGACGGGGCGGACTGCAAAACAGTGATAATTGCTGTCTCGACACAAAACTACCTTTATTCTATATATAGTTTGACGTTCTACAAACATATATTTGTTATATCGAGATGATAAGCACGAATGCTGATACAAAGGAATGAAAATGTGTAGAATGTACTTTTAAAATACAATGTATCTTTATCAATTCTCTCACATGACTTTTTAGGTGTAAGTGTTTTCCGACTTTTATTTTTTATTTTTGTCATTATTTATCTATTAACACAACTTTTTAAAACTACTCTCCCGTTTCCGATTCCTTGTATATCCCTCTTTCCATTTTAACCACGTCACCTTATATTTCTCAGAGTGTTCACTTCCCAGTACTTAATTTTATAGTATATAATTTTATGTATGTATTCTGTCTACAATTATTTCCAGTGTTTTGTCGGATACATGTATATAACATTTTAATAATAAGACGTAGAAAAAGCATAATTCAACAGTTACGGACATCATTATTTATACTTTCAGATCAGTTACGGAAATTATTTTACACAGTTACCCAGACATCACCCCGTTTTTTTCAATGGCTGATTTCCTCACTTAGCGATTTAACTATGAAAGAGCTTCTTTGTATTTAGTTCCATATTTTATGATACGTCAAGTAAGACATGAAATACCGATGAATAATCCATTATTTTCACAAAAACGATCATATTAATGCTTACATGAATCCGCATCCTCCATCTTGGGATGTCCGTAACTGCAGTTACCGACATCACATTGACGTCAGTGATATTGACAATTTTATTAAAATATCAATATTTTAATTCTCACTTAGTACATAAAAGTGATGAAATTGTAAACATATATATTTTAATATTACAGATGGATTCCAAACAATTAAAAGTAAGGAATCAAAAATTCACTTAGTAGAAATTATTCTTGTATAAATACATTTGATCTTGTAAATATATTACTCATCGGCACTTTCAATTTCGTTATCTTTAGAAAATCCACATCAAATATTTTAACACTATATCTCAATGTTTACTACACAAAAACAAAAGTTTATAAAATTATAAACATATAGCTGATATATTATAAACATATAGCTGATAAACTATAAAGATATAGATGATAAATTATAAACATATAGCTGACAAATTATAAACATATAGCTGATAAATTATAAACCTATGCGTTGTAGATGATAAATTATAAAGATATAGCTGATACATTATAAAGATATATATTATCAATTATAAACATATAGCAGATAAATTATAAAGATATAGATGAAAAATTATAAACATATAGCTGATGAATTATAAACATAGCTGATAAATTATAAACATAAAGATGATAAATTATCAACATATAGCTTATAAATTATAAACATATAGCTGATAGCTCAATTTCGTACACTGATATAATCATTCAGGCGATATGAGTCTTAAAATTTGTTATCTTGAGAAACTCCCCCAATATGATTGATTGATCTTTAGGACACGTTTAGGGGTAATCCTAGGAGGGATATGGGATTATTCAACAAGCTTCAGGGATATAATTATTAATACTATGGTAATTTACCATAAAATGTAATGTTAAAGTGTTTATCAATTTATTTTTCTCACATATATGTTAACAAAAAGTGTCCATTATACAACTAAGAAAAACAAATATGCTAATAATATGTTAGCAATAGAAAGTCTTACAGAAATAAATATAACACAATATACATGTAGTAGTGTATAATGTTATGGCTCTTCAATGCCACTTGACTGGGAGGATGTGTGTTGTTGGTTGGACCTTTCAAAGTTCATAATGTCATCAAAATTGTTAACTGTTTCTTTTCTGCTTGTTTCAGTCTGTTTGACATAATTTATACCATCAGATGTTCAGCATGTATACATTTGTTTAGAGTATTTTAGATGAGAAAGCTTTTTAACCAGCTGGGTCATGTACTTAATGAGATTATCAGTTATACAGATACCATCTGGGTAGCCTTTTAAGAGCTTTCTTGTTGGTGTAGACACTGATTCTGATTCTATATGAAAAGAACTTGAAAATAACTTGAGACTTGCCATTTGCCACCTTTCCTATTACATGTGATCTCCCAATGTCATGTATGCTCATATCTTAACCATGCTTTGTGCTACAGACTTGGTGAATGAGTTTATCAATATCTACTGGGTGTACAATTCTTCCCCTTTCATCAATTAGTACCTGTATATTTTGAAGCCTGATACTCTTTCTCCTGGAATACTTCTCCATTCGAATTTCAAGTCCTGACATTTTATTATTATACAGAGCATTTATTTCAACATATTGTTCTTAGTTGTTCATCCTTGTTCTGCGGCTTTATGTTCAAGCTTTGATATTTTAGCACTTTGTTCGGCTAGTTTATTTGTTTGAACAGTAATTCACCTTCTTGGTCAGAAAGTGTTTGATATTGTTTATTGATAGTTTCAATCAGGAGTTTAATATGACTGTCTATGTAACATTTTATTTTTTCCTCTATAATATTTTTTCCGGCGGATTATTTTTAATATAGAATATTATCCTTGGACAACATTTCAATATTAAATTTCTTCCAATGCTATTATATATTTTCCAGAGGAGGTGGAAGAAATTTAATATCAAAATGTATCCGTGGATAACATTGTACATTATTACTTTTCAACTGAAAAAATATTATAGAAGAAATAATCTGATTTTATAAGTTACTAATTTTCTCGACATTACTGCAAATAAATGTGTACTTAATATTAGTGAAATAATTCTTTATTACTGCAGTATGCATCATATTTTTAATATATTTAAACTTACATGACGGTTTGAAGATTACACAATCTGTCATTTAAATTGACAGTGTTCTGGCTATAATTTTATTTCTGAAATATTTTCTGGATGGGTCAGGTGATTTATTAATCAGCGTCGGAAATAATATTACATACCTTAGGGACTGACCATTTAACTTGCAGGGGGGTGGGGGTGGTATGTTTTTTCCCGTTCTGATTTTTTTTTGTGGACAACACGAGAGCTAGAGTATTTATTTATTTTTTTGTCGCGCAAAGCACGAAATTTTTTTCCAGAATTTAACATTAGGTTATATAAAAAAAACTCTGAATCAGATTATTTTTTTGTTTCCTCCACCAAAATCAGAATATTTTTTCAGCAACATTGGGAATCATGATATTTTTTTTAGGAAAAAAACATACCCCCCCCCTTTTTCAAGTTAAGTGATTGTTCCCTTAGTATAAATTATTATCCGGAATAGCTCATTTGATGGATCGGGCGATATTAGCGTCGGAAATGATATTATAGATGCGTCTCAGCTTTAAATAATCAGCATCGGATATAATATTACATACCTTTGAATATAATATTATCCGGATTATCTCATTTGATGGTTCATGTGATTTATCATTAATCGTAGGACATAATATCATAGATGCTCTCATGATTTAATAATCAGCGTCGGAAATGATATATGTACCTGTGTATTGTACACTATATATCTATATATTTATATAACTAGGATACTTTTTATAGCAATGGAAAATATTTTATTATGAAATATTTACCATAACATAAAATTGAATATTAAATTTTGTCCACCGGATACAATTTCAACCGTAAAAACTATGTCTTACATCTACCCATGCCTAGATGCTTGCTTCAGTTACAGAGGTGATAGTTTCAGTGATTTTATCAGTAAGGACAGATACTATTTTATTTAAGACGTATGGACTGGTAAGAGCGTCGAGTACTTTGTTAATTACATTTTTTTCTCAGTGCAGGAATTTTGGCTGCAGGTTTTTGTCCTATGCACCGGAAATCACCAATAGAAATCCGTCTATGAATGTGTCTAAGGTGCTACTTTTGAGTAGCCGGTAAATCAGTTGGGCTGTCAGGGGGTGGTCTTTTATATGTATCATTGGGTATGATTTGTACAAAAGTATAATCCTAATATGTCAATACATGTTATAGATAATGTTTTATATAAAATAAGTTACTGAAACTGTACACTTCGAACTATGCAGTTATTATGCACATATTCTGTGTATCGCATTTTGTGTTTATTATAGTGGTTGACAAAATAAAATAAGTCAATTCGTGACCGAAAATTATAAACTTGTAGCGTTGCTTATCATTTTAAAAGTTAATTGTATTGTAAATGATATCGTTAAGCGCCTTTATACATTTTCAAGAGAACTGGTTTGTAAACTGTAGAATGGACAGATGAAGATTTCGAGAATAAAATCGAGAATTAAAACTACCCAGAAGGTCTTTACAGTATTTCAGTTGTTAAAAGGTACTACGTCAATAAAATTAAATTAGCTTCTTCATGTATAGCAAGCAAACTGAAGCCTATTTAACAAAATATCATAAGTCAGACACAAAAAGGTTTCTTAAAAGGGAGATATATTGGTAAATGTATTAGAATCATCTCAGATTTGATGGATAAATTAGAAGAAGACAATATCCCTGGTTTATTAATGTTAATTGATTTTGAAAAGGCTTTTGACACTGTCGAATGGTCTTTTATTGAACAAAACCCTTGAATTTTATGGCTTTGGTCCATATTTACGTAAATGGATCAAATCTTTTTACACAGATGTTTCCAGTGCTGTAATAAATAATGGTCATTTATCAGAATTGTTCTTACTAGAAAGGTCCGACAAGGTGATTCGTTATCTCCTTACATTTTCGTCCTTGTGTTGGAACTTCTGAGTGCAGCCCTCAAAGCTGATCATCAGGTGTCTGGTGTTACAATAAATGGTTCTGAATATCTACTTAGTCAATATGCAGATGATTCTGCATTGATTTTAGAGGACGACCAAAACCCTCTTGAACAAGCCTTGAATATATTTGACTGCTTCTCTGTTTGTGCTAGACTGAGAGTAAACCTCGATAAAACTGAGGCCATATGGGTTGGCTCAAGATTAGGTAGTGATGAAAAATTGCTACCAGAAAAACATTTATCCTGGAATACTTCAGGAAAATTTAAACTTTTGGGGGTACTTTTCAATCTTTATAAAGAAGACAAAACTTTTGAAAATTATGGTCAAAAATAAAAAAGGTAAAGAATATCTTAAGCTCATGGGCATATAGGGACTTAACCTATATTGGCCGAATAACTTTTATAAAAACATTAGCCCTCCCACTTTTGGTGCAGATTCTCACAGTACTACCAAACCCTCCTGCTCAAGAAATGAAAGAAATACAAAACATGTTCTATCAATTCTTATGGGATGGGAAGCCAGATAAAAATTAAGAGAAATGTTATTATAAATAACAATGAAGAAGGGGGTTAAAATTACCACATATTGAATTTTTCTGTAAGGCACTAACAATGTTTTGGCTTTACAAACTTTTTGATCCTATGAATATGTCCCCATGGAAAATGTTACTTCTAAGATATATAGAAAAATATGGTGGAGATAAGATATTATACTTAAAAGGGGAAGGTTTGGAAAGTATATCTGAAAAGTTAAACCCATTTAGGAGAGATATCCTTCTTAATTTGTCGGAACTGTTGCCACCAAATTATGAAAAAGAAAACAATATTATTAACATATTGAGTCAACCCATTTGGCTTAATTTTAATGTTCAAAGAAATGGTATTTTTGTATTATTATTGACAAATATTGTATTAACGGTGTCTTTTTCATTAATGATATTATCTCTGAAGATAAACAGTTTTTGTCATATCAATAATTTCAAACTAAATATAAGATAAGTACAAACTTTTGAGAATATTATGGTATTGTGGGTGCAGTTCCAAAAGGATGGAAAAAACGTATTTCAAAGTATGGGAAGCTACATGATACTAAAAATGACATTGTTGACAGATTAAAAAGTGATAAAAAAAACCATGCAAATATTTTTATAAATTGTATTTAGAACATATAAAAGAAAGTCCTGGTAGGTCACAAAATAAATGGGTCCAGAAACTAGGAGTACAAATAGATTGGCAGAATATTTATTATTCCCCTTTTAGGACTACAAGAAATACACAACTTCAAAACTTTCAGTTCAAACTTTCCCATAGAATAACTGCCACCAACTCTTTCCTTTTCAAATGTGGTTTAAAAGAAACAGAACTATGCACCTTCGTCCCCTGACTGCCCACAAAATGTTAGCCATATTTACCATTAGATATACCAGTAGTTCTGACGATGTGGTATATTTATCCCCTCGCCATCGAATTTGCGAAGGCATATAGCAACGCTACCGTCCGTCCTTCCGTAATATCCTTGTGAACACTCTAGAATCAACATCCTCAATGGATTTTGACCAAATTTGGTACATACTTAGTCCTTAAGAGAATCTGAAAACCTGTAGATTTTCAAGGTCATACCACAACTTGAAAACCCTTGAACAATTGTAAGTATTCCTCTTATTAGTCCCCGACCGGCGAAGCCGAAGGGGACTATAGTTTTAGGTTCCGTCCGTCTGTCCGTCGTCCGTCACATTACAATTTTAAGTTTTCCGGACTTTTTTGACGTCATTTGATATATTGACTTGATATTTAGTATGTGGCTATATCTAGATGAGTTACAGTTTAAGTTCGAATTCCGTTCCGGTCGAATGATTTTGGCTGAGTTACGACCCTTGAACGTGTATTTTTTGTTCAAATTTTAAGTTGTCCGGACTTTTTTTGACGTCCTTTGATATATTGACTTGATATTTTGTATGTGGCTATATCTAGATGAGTTACAGTTTAAGTTCGAATTCCGTTCCGGTCGAATGATTTTTTACTGAGTTATGGCCCTTGAACTTGTATTTTTTGGTTCTCTATTTTAAGTTGTCGGGACTTTTTTTTACATCCTTTGAGATATTGACTTGATATTTGGTATATAGCTATTTATAGATGCGTTACAAATTCATAGATAAAGATTTATATGGAAGAGGTTACTGATGGTGACTTCAAATATGATATATAGCTTTATGTCAGTTTCATTTGTCCTTAGTTTTAGTTCCCTACCGGCGAAAGCCGAAGGGGACTATAGTTTTAGGTTCCGTCCGTCCGTCACATTAAAATTTTAAGTTATCCGGACCTTTTTTTGACGTCGTTTGATATATTGACTTGATATTTGGTATGTGGCTATATCTAGATGAGTTACAGTTTAAATTCAAATTTCGTTCCGATCGAATGTTGTTTTGGCTGAGTTATGGCCCTTGAACTTGCTAGCAGCATCAAAATCCAACTCAGCGTTTTGGTCTAGCACAAAGCGGACCATCCTATCTTCATTTGACAGATGAAAATTTGTAGAATAACATGTTGAACTACCCAGAAGGTCTTTAAAGTATTTCATTATCCTTATTTGATTAACGCTTCTACGAAAAGACTTTGTAATAGTATGATTTTAGTATGATTTTCGTCATCCATTGACTACAGACAAAATGTTAGACATATTTATCAACAATTCTTTGTTGAAGAATTAGAATCACCTGCAGTATACTTTTCGCTATATGAATTCTTGTGAAGTTTTGTTATCCAATGTAAAGTAGATAAGTCATCATAGTCATTGTTAAATGGAATATTCATTGATGACATAAAAGACTTAGCCAAAATGTCCTCTTTGTCATAACTAGTAGGATTACGAGAGAATAGTGCAATGAACAATTCTTTCATTAAAGCCCAAATCTCCCACTGTAGACGACATCCTGTTTACCATGATAGCCGTAATGCTCATGCTTAAATTCTATCTAATTTCACTGTTTTAGTGAGCTAGCAGCATCGAAATCCAAATCAGCGTGTTGATCTAGCACAAAGCGGACCTTATCATCATCACATTGAAAATTAAATTGGTTTCGCTACTATATTGGAAAAAAATTGCTGAATTGGCGTTAAGCAACAACCACTCACTCAATTTAATACGTAGAAATACAACTGCATAGAGTATCGAAGTATCAAGTTTGATGTATACTTATTTTATCTTGCAGTTATTTGTATGACAATAAAATCACATCGATCAAATCAGACACGTTCAACAATTTGACGAACCTTAACAAGCTGTAACTATTCCTCTTATTGTATTCCATTCTATAACTTACAAATACATGTTCATGTATAATTTCTCTAGTTTAAGAACAACTTTCGCAAAATAATCAAATTCCACAACAAAATAAAGCAACTTTTTAAATTCTAATGAACCATTGCAGTACAGTGTAACAGCTAAAGATTGAGGGCATTCATTTATTGAACCTGTTTGGTTTGGTTTTATGGTGTTTCGTGTCAATTTCAATAATATTTCAGTTAAGGGTTCCGGGCATTCATTAATTGAACCATATTTTAAGCCCATATTTGTAAATAGCTACATCAATTAGAATTGGTTGTTTATTTTTTCTTAGCAAGAATATAACTACATTTTATTGAAGCAATTTAAAATTACGCAATATTTTGCTATATTTATTGTTTAAGACAGAACAGAAAGCTATATAGTTAATAAAGCAGAAAGACATTTGTTAACTATTTATTGATATTTATACAACAACGACATATCAGTGATAGATGACAATGCTTTTAACAATCTACCAAGCTTACTATATATGTGAGTATCCTAATATGTCAATACATGTTGCAAATATTTTATTTTTTTCGCGCTAGATAAAATTTTATTTATAATTTCTCAAGTTTAAGAACAACTTTCGCAAAATAATCAAATTCCACAACAAAATAAAACATAACTTTTTTAAATTCTAATGAACAATTGCAGTACAGTGTAATAGGTAAAGATTGAGGGCAATAATTTATTGAACCTGTTTGGTTATGGTGGTTAGTGTCACTTTCAACACTATTTCAGTTATATCGTGGCGGTCAGTTTTATTAGTGGAGGAAACCAGAGGACCCGGAGAAAACCACAGACTTGTCACAAGTCGCTGACAAACTTTATCACATAATGTTGTACTCTTCGCCCTAATCGGGATTTAAACACAGTAAGTCTAACTTATATCATACTATTACAGTCATTGAGAAAATATGTCACAGTAAGTCTGACTTATAACATAATATTACATACACATAATGTATGCATCAATGCTCGTATTTCAACACACAATGTTGAGGATTTGACAATTCAGGTATGTCGATTCTAATGCTGCTTTCTAATGTGAAGCTATATTTCAGACTCCTTAGAAACAACGATATATCATATGTTAGTGAACGTGCGTTCGTGAATCTACCAAATCTGACAAAACTGTAAGTTGTATTGTACGTAGTATTGCAGTAATGTGTATCGACACGACATCTAACCTATTAACTTAACATTATGATGACATCGGCTATGTGGTCTCACCGACATTACATGTGCTTTGTCAGTTCTGTTGATATCTGAATCAGCGCTACACTTGTTTTGTCTTATTTAATTAATTGTTCACTTCAATATGAATATTTTCTTATTGTTTCACATGAGTAGTTGTCATTCCTTTTCAACCTGCCATATGATTTGTTTGTCAGTTATCTTGAAGATGCCTACTTCACTGGTTTTGAAATAATTCTTTATCCATTATTTTTTGCCGATACCTTGCAAATTATGCTGGACTATTATCTTGAAATTGTTTAATGTTTCACTTAAATATTTAAATTTCTTATTG